>JARLTB010000057.1:182500-465000 GCA_030141615.1 Unio pictorum
TGCCTCTGTATGTGTGTAGGGGATATAGAGTGAACCTTGTGAGTGGGAAAGCCGGCTGTTACAAAAATGTACATTTCTTCTCAAAGTATAAGTTGACATGACGTAATAGTAACGCGTACAAACAAACTAAACAAACTTCATTCATATTTATCTAATTCCAAGCTTTTTGTGGACTACAACCTTCATGAAAGTTGCACATATTGATGCAGAGTAGATTCATTTGTAGTCCATGTTTGTTTGTACGTACAGAGTGGTTGCTTTCATATTCGATGTTATGTTTGGAAACCTTAAGCTCATCTACCCTGAAGCAATATAGTACCTTGTGATAGAGGTCATAGCATGCTAATGGTCTGTAATCTTTGTTAGGAAGATACTATTTATGGGAAGTAGTGTTAAAAAATAAATATGCTCCTTTTGTAAAAAGAAAGGTTTGATATCAAGGTGGACGCAAATCATATTTTAATCAAGCAGCAAGGAAACTATTTAAGACGAGTACACAATAATAATAAATTCTTCGAAATATCGATGCCTATCGAACCATGAGAGCAACAGTAACTATAAATAATTATATTTTATGAAGCTTCTAACTTTCAGATAATTCGACTTATCCTCAGTTGTATATTTAATCTATTGATCTATTTATTTATAGGTGAATATATTTGATTTTCTGTGTTAAATATTCTCTAACGTAGGATTGTAAGTTAAGTGCAGTAGCACCGCCACAACAAGTTATAAAGATAACTAATTAGGACACTACGAGTTGTTGCATAATCCATGCAAAATCATACATTCATAATTGATATACACGGATAACTCGCGAACAACGGGGCCGCAAAGATAGACAGCCCTATTTTGCGACGGTGATAGTTAACGACGGACATCCAAATATTGAAAACAATCGCTTTAAATCGAAAAACATGGGGGAGGGGCTGCTTTTGGGAACTGGCTGTTAGTTGGCTGAATACTCATGTTAATTCACGTCCACACTAATTTGATCAATCGCATTTTATAATGCAATTGTTCGTTGTTCTCTTTAAATATTTCTTTTTCGAATGTCCAACACATTAAAGATCGTTACAACTGGTTTCAGCAACCATAGGGTGTACGAGAAAAAGAATGTGTATTACGGAATAAGATTCATTTTCTTAAAAAAGAAAGTGACTTTTATCTCGCAAGGATTGATGGAAACGTTGTGTATAAATATAACGTAGTGGTTGCTTTCGTCTAGTGCGTACATTTAAACCGTATTTGGTAATCTAATTGTCTTATATTTTTTCAAAAAAGGATACATGTGAAATATTACAGGAAACGTTTCTAACTGTATTTCCCATGTATGAAATAAATCCAAATTAACGATATTATTTATTCCTCAACTCTTTCACAGCTACAATTGAATTGAGAAGTTAACGTATGTGCTATGAATTCACCAACAGTACATAATATTGAAGGGTATGTCATGATTTGCTCCTTTAGCGTCTAACATAGTATATGTGTTAAGAAAATTTGAATTGATACATGACACTATTTGACCATAAGTGTGACCGTGGCTGATCATCACACAGGCACGTATTAAGTGAAAAAATACTAAGTATTTTTATGTACACTTTCAATTTCACCATACTGATACAATCTCGCATCACTCTCTATCGGATCCATCTGGTTTGCTGAAATCCTAGCCCTGTGGTCTTTTGACTCGAGATTCAATCGCACCTCGAGATTCAGAGAACAATCCAAACATTCCATGTCCGTAAAAAGAAATATATGATCACATATACGTCTTCAAACAAAGTGAAAAATATATGTGCATAACTAACGTTTCTATTATGTATAATTTAGATTCAATTTTTTTAAAAATTGTTTTAACAGCTGCTTTTTAAGTTATATACACATTATTTGTGTTGTCTTTACTGCATGGATTTTTCTTTGACAGCTTTATGATGAGCGGAATCGAAATTTGGATGAAGACATAATGTTCCTTTGCAATATATGCTTAATGTATTTCCATGGGCCACGCTCTATAATTTTCACTTCATCTCTTGCCGTGCGCTCTAATCATATATAGCATAACTACATGCAGGTTTTAATAATTAATAAGACATATTAAACAAATATATCATAAATGAAGATGTAGATGGGAATCATTCGTTAGAACTTGGAGTATCCGTCCTTGCTGTTTCAAACCTTTTGTTAAGAATTATGATTGTCACGTTAGCTATCACACCACACCCCTAAAACTCATCAAGCAAAACAGCTTAGAACTATTTGTTTTCTCACGGTATTCTGGCTTGACTGTATGGTTAATTAAATTTGTTATATTGCAGCAATCGGATAGATGATCTCAAGATATAAATTGCCTTCCTAAATTGTCATCTTTCAAAATAGGAGATATAGCCAAGAAATATAACAACAATTCAATATGTTATTGCCCGTATCAAATATAATATAATGTAGCTATGGGGTGAATTCTCGTCCACAATAACCTTGAGAATATACGTATTATCTACACACTGAAGCGAAGCAAACAGTCCAAACAATTAGTACTTTTCCAAGTACTGTTAAACGAGTTGCAGGAAGGCGAAAAAACCAATTTCTAGAATCAATTTTATTAAAAACTTAAGCTCCATAGCGACTAGAGGCTCTTACATAAATTATACCAAATTTGCGAGCGCTCAGGAAACAATTATTTAAACCAATTGTGGATCCAGGAAAGAAAAATATTATAGTAACTGAGGCGACTCAAAAAGGTTTGTGACACTACCTAATGATATTGCTGGCCGTTTTTGAGCATCTCGACCACTATCCTGACAGCCTCCTCAACCAAAACCTGGAATTGAACCTGAACCTCTAAGACCCCAACCCATTTTAACATATACATTTATACCTGACTTCTTTGCCGATATTAAAACCTCAAAGTAATTGATATTGCAGAGTTTATAACCTGAGTAAGGTGATTCTCTAAATATTGCTACTTGGCGTAATAATATATAGTATGCATATTTACTAATACTCCTCCCATTTGACGTGATAATGAAGTTGGTTATGTTTATACACTTAACTTGGCAGTAGATGAGTATATTAGACACAAAAGTCAAGAAAGGAGACTAAGAGAGGACGAAATTAAGCAGCAACTAGAAATTGCAAAAACAGAAAGAAGAACTCTTAAAACAAGTAAAAACAAAAGCAGTTAGAACAACAGGTGAAGAATAAGTTTATGAAGTAGACCATGTCCTCCCCGGTGCCACCGAAAGTGGTATTACTACTTAAGAAATCTATTTTTTTTACTGAAGTAAATGGCCTTATATATTGTCATAACATCATTAGTTCTGATATAAATCGATTAGATATTCTGATTGGAGGAAAGCGGGCTGGTAATAATTCCACAAAAAAAAAAATAATAAACCACCTGATATCTGTCAACGATTATTTTCAGGATAAAGTATGAATATTAATGTTTATCGGGAACACATCGATGAAATATTTAAAGATTATCACAATGATTAAATAAATGGATAAAATGCAAGAAAGTTGAGTATACGCAATGCTCAATTTGGACCTATAATAACCAGAGTGATAACTTCGTGATTACCAGAATATATATGATGTTCGTCAGTGTTTATTTAAATCTTAAATCCCCAAATCAATACCAATTGCACAGCATCAGCGAGTGAAAGCTATCGACTTTGTTCGTGATAAAGTTCCTGATTATATTTGTAATGTTGCCGATAAACGATATATGCAAAACCATTTGTACAGAATTACGATTGTTGCTTATCATCTCCCACCCCTAAAACTCATCAAGCAAAACAGCCTACTTCTTCTCACGGTATTCTGGCTTGAATGTATGGTTAATTAAGTATTCTGTATTGCAGAAGTCGGATAGTTGATCTCAGTCCGTACATTGTCATCTGAAAGACTCACCTTTCAAAATAGAAGATATACCGTGGTCAAGAAATATAAAACCTTTCAATATGTTATGGCTCGTATCAAATATAATATAATGTAGTTATGGGGTGAACTCTCGTTCACACTAACCTTAACAATACACGTATTATCTACACAGTGAAGTGAAGCAAACAGTCCAAACAATTAGTACGTTTCCAAGTTCTTTTAAACGTGCAGCACGAAGGCGAACCCACTAACTTCTAGAATCCCTTTTAATTGAAAACTTAAAGATCCAACGAACTATATATATATGTAACCCACACCGAAGCCGCTAACTAAACGCTAGTTAGTTTATTTTGTTACTGTATTGTATTGTCCTCTGTTTTTCATGAAGTGTGCTTGCGACATATTTGTGTCGAGGCCCCCCATCCCCAAATACTGTGATTTAGATCCTTACTATATATCATTAATATGGCAACTACTGCAGAATCATAAATAGCTAGATAAGATCGAGAGCGAATAGAGAATCTTAAACAAAGTATACCAGTCAGTGATTCTGTCAGACAAAAATTACAAGCGAGTCAGGAGTCCCAAGTATAATTTGCAGACACTCTAGAACAATTAATCAAACCAATTGTTGTTCCAGGAAAAAAATTGTTATATCAACTGAGGCGACTCAAAATGTTTGAGACATTACTTGTTGATATTACTGGCCGTTTTTGAGCAACTCGACCACTACCCTGACAGATTTATCAACCACAACCTTTTATTCAACCTGAACCAACAAGTCCCCTAAACAATATAACAGATGTAGCGGTATCTCATAATCGTTTCTATACTTCTTTTAAGAGAGCCTGAACACTTTCTTCTCTCTCTCCCTCTCTCTCTTACACCATGGACATCGACGTTCCTTAACTTACGAGTAATTCCTTCTCATAGCAAGAAATGAGAAGAAAGTTATCATAAGCTAATAGCAAACTTACTTAACAAACATTTCACAACAGAACCACCAACCAACTAGAAGCTACTGGCAAGCCTTATCACATAACTATATTAGCCGAATCTTAGACTCGAACCCACGCTGACAGAGGTGAGATGGCTGTGATCTGTAACGCAAAGCGCTTTTTCCACTCGGCCACTCACACCCCCTCCCACATGCTGAAGCTGGTTTATTTCTTGACGTTATTGAGTATTTCCTTTATGGAATTTGTTGATCATCTGCATAAAGAAAAGTTTAGCATAAGACTATGATGGTGTGACTGGCATGTACCATGTAAACATGGAGGTGTTCCAGGGAAATTTTAACAGTTCTTTATTTTTTGTAGAAGTCGAAATTAAGTTGTAATATGAGAATAATAAGCGACTGTCATTACGGAAAAAACCTAATACACAACAAATAATATACTGTTATCTGACTGTACAGAGAAGGACGAGGAGGGAAAGGACATATTGGAAGAGGAGAGTTGCGGAAAATGGCGGAAAGGTAGAAAGCAGAAAACAGACTCCTTTCTCTAGAGAAGAACTAAACATACCGTATTGATCTTAATTTGCTCAATTAACATGTTTAAATCATACACAGTATTTATAAAATGTGTTCACTTATTTGCATTATTGCTAGTAGTTAAAATTACGCTACATTCTTTGACGAACACAGCCCTATAAAAAATATTTATGAATTTCAATATGCATTTTCATTTCTCTGATTGACACAAAACATCAAAAATTATAAAATTTTGATTTGTATAAATGAAAAATGATGACATTTCCGTTTAAAGACGCTTACACGGTCGTATGGATTTCCCCTCTAAAAGTAAATATTGCAGACTCGTAATTTGATCACGTATCATCTATACTTGTCCGTTTGGTGGTGGAGATAATCAGATGACCTCACCATTGTCTGTTTGGATGCTTTCGCGGTAACGTCTTTAATAATAAAAGTATTTATTTATGTTGCCGATTGGATGTAGACAACTTTTGCGACTGCTTTGGTAAAGCGCCCAATATATTTTCTATCACTTTTAGCAGAGCCTTATCCACTGTCACACTTATGGTCTAATTGTGTCATGCAACCATTCAAATTTTTTAAGACATAAAATATGTTAGTTGCTAAAGGAGCAAATCATGACATACCCTTCAATATTATGTACTGTTAGTGAATTCACAGCACATACTTTACCAAAGCAGTCGCAATTATTCTCTACATCCAATCGGTTATATTTGTAATGTCGCCGATAAACGTTATCTTCAAAACAAAGATAGATTAGCACGTTTAATATGATGACAACTTACACCAGAATAAATAATATGCACATAAGTTATGTTTATTGAAGTAGAAGCAGAACTTTAGCTGATACTCCATATGCAGATAAGTTCAGTGTTACAAATCATTATTAAGTTTAGTTTTTTCATCAATATCATCGATCACAATACCATCATTAATGGGGCCGTGACAACATTCGACTATAAATCGGATACATTTAGATGATGTTTTTACAGCACAAAACTGCATATCACATGTATTTCTGAAATCATCAACTGATGTTCGTTTTGTATCGACATCGTCTAATGAGAGCATCACGGGATGTTTCGCAATTTTCGATGATAGGATGTTTACAAAATTCCTTTTTATCGTTTATATATCATAATTGACTTAAAAAAATTAATTGAAAAATCTTGCAATATTATCTTAAGTGTTTCTTATAACGTTGTCCCTATTACCGTTTTTACTTTTTTCATTATACCACTTCTTCACTCTGTACGTTTTAGCACCATATTGTACATACAACTGTATTCCTACACCAACACCATATTCGAACATGGTTTTGGTCCTAGACTTCCACTTTATATATATTTTCTTTAATTATAATATGGAGGAGATCGGACATTACGATCAAGCCTTCTAAGTGAACTTTTAATCTTGATAAAAGAACACCTCGCATAACGAGGCAAGTTTTGGTTGATTGCCAATATTTGTGGCGTCATAAAAGATTTTCGCAACGATGGTGCTTCATGTGTGGTCGAAATTCAGATTATTAACAATAAAGATGTTATTGATGCTTAAAAGTACATTGATCAAACGCGATAATTATTATATCGACGAAAGCATATATATTTTTTAGATTAAATATTATTAGGGAAGTATATGATACGTTTATTATCAGTGGAAAACGTGTTCCTGTACTTTAAAATGAAACAATCGCCGTATTGAGTCAACATTACAAACCAAGAATATTCACTAGTATTTAAAAACCGTATCATAAACAAGCGTTTCATGCAACCATCGTTATAGGCCATTTATCCGTGCAATAATTAACCCAGCGTTAATAATCCAAACAAAATTAAATTTTCGAAAAATACATTTTGTATAAAATGGTATACCTAGAAATGGCTTAACTTATCTAGGACACACACACACAAACACACACCCACCCACACACACACACACACACACATATATATATATATATATATATATATATAAGTGAGTGGGATGAATTAATTAAGGCTAAATCAGAGAAAAACTAAAAATATCGCTAAAAAAACCACAAAAATTCCAAATGATAGTAAAAATAATTAATATGAGATTTCACACGAATCGAAACATTATAAAGGTTGGGTGATATCGTTAACCGTAACGTGCTCGCGCAAATGTATTCAGTGACAATACTCCCACGAAATTAAACTGTCATATTCTACCATGAAAATATATTTGATCTTATTAACAAAATAAGTCAGATTTATCCTTAATCGGATGGTAATTTCAGTATTTTGAAGAGAGTGAAGTTTAAACAAGATGGAAGTTTTTGTATCGAGGGACACGGTAAGTGTGACACGTATGTAAGAAATAACGGCGATACTTATCGTGATTAATCTCTTGTTGAAAAACTTAAAAATCTTCCATTGACATATCCCGTCGCTAATGATGTCGGCGACTATGTTAAACAATTAATGATTATTTGTTTTAATGGTCCATATGATTCGCTTCTATACAGCCATTTGAGTTTGCTGAAAATCAGCATCCGAATAAATGATTGGTTTAGTAGACATTTGTCATAACAAACATTGGGCTTCAACAGGTTTGGTAGGACGTATGAACGATGCAAAGTACTGATCCATTTGAATTTGAGCGAAAAACATTATTTCAGATGGAAGCAGACCGACGTTTGATTGCCATAACAAGGAATTATCCCGATGCATGTTCTGATACTACTGATTATAACAATAAAATAGCAAAATATCTTGGCAGTGAAATCATCTGTTAAATGTTCGCCTGGAGGATGATATGGGCATAAGCGACATTGTACGAGAATAAGTTTCGATGATCCTAAGTTAGATTACATACGTGCTAATATAATGCAAACATCTACTTATATCTCAAGAAATATAATTGCCATTAGATGTCACTATATTAGGAGCAATTGTGGATTATATTGATGGTGAGTCAACTCTGTTTATTACATTTCAGATTTTCATTGCTTCCGTACATTTTGAAAATTTATGGCAGAATAAATCTTCTACATTTGCAGTTAGAGTCGCCACACATTTAAATGATATTATTAAATATACAGGATTGCAAAAATAAACAATTATACTTTGGCAATGTTGCATTATTGGGTTAATGGTGAATACAACGTGAAAATACACTCAATTATTCTCAATGGGCCGACGAAGAATTTAATGGGCAAGATCGCAGAAATAAACAGATGTCAATATTATCATCAAAACCATCTGTAGATGATTATATAACTAGACATAAGACTGTTTATCTAAACTGACAATGATGTTCTGTCTTATTGAAACATTACAGCAGATTTCAATTAATACGGCTATATAAACACATACACATACACTTGCAAGAAATATGATGGAACGAGAAGTAAAATCATAGCTTCTTCCGATGTTTAGAAGACGAATGGACTCTTAATTGAATGGGCGTTCGATATTTTCTGCGAGTATTATTGGGGATGATGTATACACAGCTTCACTAGAATCGTTAAATTATTTCTTGATTGTCTGCTGTCATGTGTGGAGATCATATTCAACCACCACCTGTTGGTGGATTATCTCAACACGAATGTCTAAAAATGTTAGTAAAGTATTATTAACAAATAGCTGATGAGCACAAGGCGCTGAATCCCGAAATAAACGTTTTTTAGAACTTAAAATACAACCAAATACACTGTAGTCTGAAATAATGCATTAGATAATTTCAGAAACTCTTGTAAGCAAGTTTTGGAATTTATGGAGAGCAAATTACTTGACAGATGCAAGGAGACAGATTAGTCTTGATTTACTTCAGCAAAAGTTATATCATTTGGTAAGGAATGGTTTTCAGAATTGAATGTATCATTGTATTATCAACCAGCAGATACGCTATGGAAGAATATCGATGTTACTACACCATGATCGTCAATAAAACAATATATTTTGTTACATTATATTGTTTTAATTTATGTAAGTGTTGTTACCAGCGCTTTAACTATATTTAATCTCCGTGGACGTTATGATACCCCAAAACCATTCATTCATCACAAGTTCTAACCATCTACCATACAATTGTTTCGATCGTTGCTTATCGTGTCGAATGGTCAAACTTAGTTTATCTCGCAGTGTCTCATCAGATAATTATCTTAGTTGTGGAGGGTTATCAGATACTGTAGAGAAAATAGTTATCAAACTGCTGATGGTAATGGCGATGATATAATAATAAACATTTGTTATAAACAATATGATAACAAATCAGCGCGACATCGATCCTGATGATGAATATATCATGATATTAAAACGATTAAAGAATAATCATTGTGCGAGCTGGAAGACGATAATGTCGTGGCACTTATTTATTCTTCAAGGCCATTTACCGTAGATAGCATTAAAAGCAGTCATGGTCTTACGTGCTAAAATGTAATGCTGACCCTTCTTGGGTGCAAACTACATAGCGGTTTTGGCACAAATGCTGCTAGTTTACAAAAGTGAACGTAGTGGTAATGTCGTATCTTCAGGAATTATTTGTAATTGTTCACATAAGAATTAACGTTGAGGATAAGTTTAATCAGGTATGTATAATACGGGTCTTCCCGTGGGTCTTAATATGTAGGATATTTTATGTGTGTATGTATAGTTACACTCTAAATATAATCAATCGCTCTTCTTTAACCAACTTTAAGTTCACCGGGTCCATACAAATATTTTACAGTCACATTATCTAACATTGGTTGTTTGAAATGTCATATCGTTGTATTGGTATATGGTTTGGTGTTTTACTTATTGGGTTTCATAGAAATTGAGAGCGTAATTGTATTATTTAATTCACCTATTGTTACCTATATTTAATTTAAGTCATTTACTTTTGTTTTAATTGTTTTTTGTCAGATTCAAATTTCACATTTTAAGTTTAAAAATCATTAATTGGGAGATATTTTTTTTAAAATGGAAGATGACCTGTACTTTACAAATAAACACCAGATGTTGACATCATTTCTGACCTAGCTTCAGAGCTGTAAACAAGCTTTAAAAATGATTGGTTGATTCCAAGGACATTATTTAGCTTTGTTATAAACATCTTTCTATTTTTAGTTCTTGAGAGTAAAAATAACTGATTCTCATCTGGTTAATACGGTTTGCACGAGAGTTTTTGAACGTAAAGTTGTTCTAAATATTCTAGAAGATCATGTGACCCCTTCCTTGTTTACGTAAAAACAGGTTCATAAATTATGTTTTGGAGCGAACTATTAGTAGAAGTTGATCTGTTAAAATATTAAGTTGTGTTGAGTTGAGTTATTTTAAATTACTTTGTACTGGAAATTATTTCTATTCGTTTGGGTCAAGAGGATTTATTTTGTTATTGATATGGAAAACATTTGTGCTCATTGAATTTCATAAGACCAGAACTGACTTCATCACGTGACATTGTAATCCATCTAGGATGCTACACTTAGATTCGAACTGGGACATATTAAGAGATTTTATTACCAGGACGTTTGCAATTTCACTAGTGGATTATATTTTGAATTATTTTTGGATTAATTTTGGAATTGATTTTTAAAACCGTCATTTTATTTTTCCTTTCTGGAAAATATTTGTGCTCAATAAATTGTTTATTAAGTTTTTACAAGCTTGTTATTTTCACTATTTCTTTGTTCCTTTTTATTCGAGCCTAATCACGTAATACTATTACAGTTAATAATCTTGTAACCCATTCGCGAGATCTCATCTCGTTTTGAACATATTCACGTCCCATATTGATATTCAAAATACCGCCCAGCAAGTGTTCAAATAAATTGCTTAACATTACTTGATCACGATGAGTCTATATTCGACATTATGTATTTTAATCAACGAAAACACTACATCAGAATCAACATTATAAAGATCTGTCTATGGTGAACCTATTCCTGGTCCAGATACTCGCCGATCGATTCGTTCAAACGCAAAAGCAACTTCGATAGCTGTAATTGGGGAAAGCGGTTCTGCTTCTTTATATCTGCTTCCAACGTCAATTACAGTTTGCGAATATTTGTATATTAATTGACTTATGTTGAATAGTATCGTGTGCCAAAATGAGTATATAAACCTGATATAATTCAGTTGAAACACTGACTTTAGCATGAGCGTACCCGATTCGTTTAGGCGCCGGTATACACATTTGCCATATAGCAAGTAATGCTAAATAATTTTCAACAACATAACATGTACCATTTGATGCAACAGCGAGCTTACTATTCGTTGCTCACCCTCATTCAATTTATATTTGACTATATTAAACCAATTCAATAATAATAATAATAATAATAATAATAATAATAATAATAATAATAATAATAATAATAATAATACTAATAATAATAATAATCGTTTGATTAATTACCAGCCCAGAATGCTAGTTTATCTTTGATCGCAGATCTTGTTAACCAATTAGCTACTGAATCTCGAAAAGGTCTATATTTTTACAAACGTTAATGCATGAATTACTTTAACATATGCAACATGTCACTAATATACATCTTTACATTTAGACGTTAAATCATGAAATGGACACGCTTTATCCGTTTGATTTATCGGATAGATACCAGGTCTTGTTTATCAAGCCGGATATCAAGTCAGGTTAAATGTCAACAAAACGTAGATCCCGGAATATGTTTTTCTATTGGAAATTGAATCCATAGATTTCTTAGTAATTTCCCCAATTAAGTTGTTTTTCTCACAATCTATTTCTTGTAAGGGAGACAAGTTTATTTTTTCTTACCACATTTAAAACAGGTGCTAGTAAATGCAAGCCTTTTTTGCGTTGCATTATTGTTATTACTTTTTCTGAGGGGTTGGTGCTTTACATTATACTTAACATATATACCTAATATCAATAATGTTTCTATAAGATTGATTACGTTCATTTCTCAGAGACACGGAAGCATGAACCAGCCCTAACTAATTCTACCATAACTATTAGGATAGGTCCATTTTAGTATGGTAGGGTATGATTACTGCTTATATTGTTAATGAGATGGCCCAACTTGGATAAGTTGTATTTAGTAGCTCCGTCAGTTGATAATCAGCATTGCTACGAAGTGATTCAAAATTTTAATGAAAACACGCCTCTGTTGGACGAGGTTGGAAATGTTAATGTTGCAATTATCACTGATATCAATGAAACTCAATATGTAGATGACATTAATGGATTTATTAATAATGTATTAGTATAAAATGACGTAATCCTGGACGAGCAATACGATTAAGTTAGGATATTTTCCCGAGGAAGACAAAAGACACAGAAGTTCAGTATGCTATTCTGTGATATGCACAAGTAAGTGATCAGATATAAGTGTAATATTTTTTGTGTTTAATGGAGCTGATACGCCTACTTTGACAAAAATTCATCCGACTTGCTGTTCTGGGGACATTTATATACTAATTATTAAAAACTTCATTTGACATGCGCAATCTACCCCACATGGATGTATAACAATACATTTACACAATCATCGATCACGATATCATATATGTATTGACAACGATTTGGTTGACGCTATTATACTAATGATATACTTCACACACGCAGGGAGGGGCAGGACTAGAAATACGTGCCACGGCAGGTAAACTGACGTGCCTACTTATTGAGAAACACCACAGACAATATTACAGTTTTTATAAAAAAGAACAATTAGAGAAACGGTCAGTTAGAGTTTTCGGTTTGGCAGTATATACCTACATTTTTCATTTAGTAAGAGGCTTTAGGTTTCAGAAAAGACTTATAGACGTTTGTGAGGGATCGCCGTCCCTGCTACTCGTTTCACATGCATTGGAAAAGCCCGAACTGTTTGAATTGTTTGACCCAGAATGTAGATAATACGCGTATTCTCACGGTTACGGTGAACGAGAATTCACCCCATATTTATAATTATTATAAAAGATACTGTCCATAAAACAATGAATAATTGCTATATTCATTGGCTATCTCTCTTATTTTGAAAGGTGTCTACATTCAGCGGGAAATTTTACCGATTGAGATCAACTTACCAGTCGCACCCATGGATATTAACTGTAAGGAATATGCTTTTGCAATATTAGAGCACATAACTAACCAGCCAATCACGCCAATATACCGTGAGCAGAAAGTATCACGAAAAGGTGTTGCTTTCTGAATACCGCGATTTGTCAAGGGCATAACAGCTGACATGACGAGTATATGTTTGAATTAAAGGTCAGACAAATCAAGGACAGATACGTCAAGTTCTAATGAAAATTTCCCAGTAACATCTTCAGTTAAACTTTATTTGTTTAATATGACTTATTAATTTGGTACACCTGATTATAGATTGAGAATATTCGGACAGTTAATAACTTATTTTCGTCCAAGCTCTCAAACCCATAGATTTATTTTTTTAAAAATGACACGGTTAGCATTTGTCCCTAAAATACCTTATGATTCGGTCATCTCAATGAATGGTAAAGTAAATTATCTAATTTTTCAACACAAATTTGAATTCCACTTTTGCAATGGATAAATATGATCGCTGAGCGTCATTGTGCCAAAATGGTGTGGAAATATGGATCAGCAAAGTAAATATTTCATGCTTCGATGACAATAGCTATAAAACTGAATAATCCAACAGTAATATGAGCAGGTTTTATGAGGAAGTATAACTACATGATTGTAATTTGCCTGCGTTGCAATTTAGCAGACTAGGTGCAAAGATACATGTATGTTTGTAATCTGAATGTTCCTTGCCTTATTTTCCTAATTATCAACGATGTTTGAACTATGATTGAAAATCACCAACCAAATATCTTTTATATGAAGTATCGAATATTAACAACTATAAGACCGTGTTAATATAAAAATGGGAATAACGCTAAGGACTAGTTTAACAGAAGAAACCTATTAACGCTTTAAATGAGGATTAGAAAATAAACGTCTGACATAAAAATATAATGGTGCGAGAAGTTTTCTTTGGTATATATTATTTTTTTGTGTTTGACACAGAAGGAAGTTTCAAGCATTTTAACAAAAGCTAATCATCATGACATTGTTATCCCCAACATAGCTATAGATCGAACGATACAGAAAAAATCCTATAAAGATATATTATATTCGGCTTATATCACGTAGGTGGAACACGTTGGTTCAAGCCAACTGCCCTTAATGGAGTTGTTGATCGTTATATTCTCACATTTATACAACACAGACATAACTATTGGGTTCATAAGGTATGCAAAGAAGAATGAATTTTATTGTTTTGTAAAGAGTATTCAAACTGAAAACTGGATAGTTGGGTACACACTTAATGTTATCTGCGTCGACTAAAACTTTCAAACCTTTTTAATAATGGTACAAATGTTCTTTAATGTAATAATCGTGTATTTGCAGATTCTTTATATATATTTTTAAACTTTTAATCTTGGGAGAAAGTCAAGATTATCTGCCGAATTATGTTTGTTTGTTCAGCAGTGTTTGGCTAGGTTTAGGTTTTGTACCATTTTAATGGTCAAATGCCTGTTCTCTTGCATTACGCTGTTTATGTGGTTACAATCTTTCGGACAGTTTTAAATCACATTTAAATATAAAGCAGATAATAATCTTTGATTAAGTGGCCTGATTTCCAACGAGCATATTAAATATTAAAAAATGTTTTAACTATATGATGATTCGTCTTTCGCTGCTATTTAAAGGGATTTACAAATGGTTTTATTTCGTTATGATCTATTAAGAGCATGATAGTGGGTTGAATTATATACAAATTTATATTGTTTATTTGTTTAATATATCTTGTTTAAAGCATCATAATTTTCAAGCAGTACCACACACACACTATTCTTTTCAGCTATTCCTTATTCACATCACATATAACACCCGCCATTGTATATCAGCATTTTCTTGAAATAGTTGAATTTGAAGCAAATAACATGAACAATTAGTGCAAATTATATATCTGAATAGTTACAATTATAACTGTCAGATTTGAAGTCAAGAGCCTAAACCTTCATTTCAATTTGTTGTTATTTTTAAAAATTTATTTGAAGATTGAGGTGCAAACAATGAGTAAGCAAATATAATCTCCAATGGATCGCGGGTTGCCATGAATTCAACAACAAAATATAAGTTTACGTCTTCAGATGGAAGCAACACAAGCTGTCCAGTTGAGTGAACAAATTCATACCTACATTGGTTGAGGCGGATCATTTGTGTACAAAACAACCGGTTTGACTGTCTATTTCACACCATTCAGGGTCTGCAATTGTAAATGCCTAGGGATACATGGATTTAAGTAAATTTTTAGTTAAAAATAGTGAAGCAGAACCTCTGTGCTGGGTACCATTTCCCGCCACAAAATGTTGTTTGTGCTGGAAAGTCATTTTCTGCTCTGTCAATAATCAATCAGGGTCATTGATTATTTGTATTGTCTGTATGTGTCTTTATACAATGGAAATGAAACAATGCGCAAATAGCTGGAATGAAAACCATTGAACCATTATTGGAAAGCAATTTAATTTTCAAAATTTCAACATTTTTTGTCACAGGTAGATTGTAGTTTCGAATTAAAATAACTGGTCAAATAAGATGTATATTTTATATTTCAAAATCCATCAAATGTTTCGGAGTCTTGGCTATGTGTGATAATCACTGATACGAATATAAAATTTCTTTAATTAAAGGGAATTAATATTATTGTTAAGTAAGTTTATTCAGCTGCATTTACGGACATATTCTCTTGCTTACTGGTACAGTATTGATGCTTCGTCACTCAATTTATCTCTCGAAACTACCAACGTGAACATTACATGTTGTAGGCACTACTTATATGTCATGAAAACACTTGCATTGATGTATAAGGCAAACGCTTGAATTGATGTATTCGACAAAACACTTGAATTGATGTATGCGACAAAAGACTTGAATTGATGTATACGACCAAACACTTGCATTGATGTATACGACATAACACTTGCATTGATGTATACGACATGAGTATATAATATTTTAGAATAAACTTGCTCGGAATAACATCATTTACTAGTATAATATAATTACAATATACACGTGCTACATAACATTATGTTCAGCTTGATCAGGAAAATACACGGTCATCTATAGATAGATTTGATAGTTCCGTTTTTTTTTAAAATTACGAAACTCAAGTCTGTGTGATTGTGTTCGTGTATATATGTGTGTCTGTGTGTGTGTGTGTGTGTGCAACATAATGGATTGATTAAATTTCAGAGAATTGTTTGTGGAAAACGTTATCCTCTTAGTAAGCATTGCATAAACAGTTATCATTGAAGAGATTATTATCGTTTGTCCCTTCAGTTTCATCTATATATGCCAAATAGTACATATTTACAGCTTTACATGGCTGACTGAATATCAGAGAGAGAGAGAGAGAGACAGAGACAGAGACAGAGAGACAGAGAGATAGAGAGAGACAGAGACAGAGAGAGAGAGAGAGAGAGAGCGAGAGACAGAGAGAGAGACAGAGAGAGAAACAGATAGATACAGTCAATCTCATTACCATTCGCATAATTCAACATCAACATGAAACCGTATTGAATCATACGGTATAAACAAAGCTAACTAACCATGACTTCCAGATCAACGACTTATCAAGAAAGTGAAATCAATTTCTCGCATAATTTCCAAATTATACGCTTATAAAACAAAACAATTCTTCATATGTTCGACAATTTTAGTTGCCAAGTGTTAAGATCCTGATCGAGTTATTTATTGTATAAGCTATGAAATTAATGAATGAGATTACACAGAACAGAATAATATAATATGAGCCTCTGAACGAGAAAAAGATTTAATCGATTAGAGAAACAAAACTAAAATTTAATGCGACATATAAATGATACACCTTCTCACAAAAAATAATTCCGTCATTTATGCGAAGTGGCATAACCCTTCTGTAAACCAGATAATACAATTTTCATCATATGAACCGTTGAATATTTAAAATATATGCATGCATCTCAGCGTACTCTTGTTGCATACAGTCCATTCCCAATCATTGTTAGTACCATGTTATTTATACCTTATTGATTCGTTTCGTCTTCTTAATTCTCTCGATTAGTCTGTTTTTCTGTCTGTATTAGTCTGTTTTTCTGTCTGTATGTCTCTGTCTCTGTTTAAAATCCTATGGGTCATCAACTGTAAATTTGTTGTAGTCTGCATTCATCCCGTTGTTTACAATAAATTGGTCTCCATCAAAATATATTTTCAGGTTTACCCTCTTCTAGGATTTGTGGTTTAGAGTTACCGAGTGGTCTAAAAGGCTCACCGTTACGGATCATTAACATCTCACCTCTGTCTGGGTGTGGTTGAGTTTCAGATTCGACAAGCGTAGATGTGTGACTAACCTTGCCAGTAGCTTCTAAAAAACAAACAATCGAAGCACACATTTAGAGAGACTTGAACTTCGACTTGAGATCCCGCACTAGTAGTTTTAGCTTAGACATTTATGATTCAATGTCTCTAAATGCTAAAACCTTATCACTCCCGTCAAAACTAGAATTATTCGCAAACTAATGAACAACATGTGCTGCGACAAAGCATCCCATCTACAAAACGTTTGCAACATTATATGAATCATTTCAATAATTATTAACACAAAGAATCTAGTTATAGTACCATACTAGGAGAGAGTGTGAGAGAGGCATTTTTATGATCATAATTACTATTATTAACTTTCGTTTATCATTTTATTTCAAATAAGATTCTCACATATCATTTAAATTTAAATTTAAACTATTCCAGAAAAAGGACTTATCTACAATTTGCTTGGATTTGTCCATTTGAATTACGCATATTTATGTCAGAATCAATTGCCTTTAAGTAAACGTAATAAACGTAATAAACAAATATGGCGATGAAACGACTATTACACGGTCGACGAAATCTTGAACATAAAAATTCACTGAGTACGTTGCACAAAACAGTGTCCTTATTTGCATTATTTTTAAAATTATATTTTATGATGTTTCGTCATGTCAATGATAAACAGTTGCAAAAGTCTCAAAGCTAACACGATCAAACTGCAATTGAGGTTTGTTTTAGATGTTCACACACACACACACACACACACACACACACACACACACACACACATACATACATACATACATACATACATACATACATACATACATACATACATACAAACATACATACATACATACATACATACATACATACATACATACATACATACATACATACATACATACATACATACATACATACATACATACATACATACATACATACATATATACATACATACATACATACATACATACATACATACATACGTACATACATACATACATACATACATACATACATACATACATACATACATACATATTAATCCAAGCATGCATGCATGCAACCATCCATCCATCCACACACACACATAAACACATATACATACATATTAATCCATCCATCCAAGCATGCATGCATGCATCCATCCATCCATCCACACACACACATAAACACACACACATACATACATACATGCATGCCTGCATGCATACCTACATACAGACATGCATGCATGCATCCATGAATGCATACATACATACATACATACATACATACATACATACATACATACATACATACATACATACATACATACATACATACATACATACATACATACATACATACATACATACATACATACATACATACATACATACATACATACATATATATATATATATATATATATATATATATATATATATATATATATATATATATATATATATATGTACTGAGACCTCTAACAAATGAAAGAAAACTAAATCAGTAGTGTTTCAGTAAAATGATTTTGACTTTTTTTGTTTATGTTCTACTCTGCAGATCACGGATGAAGTCTTCTGGTGAGTGAAACAGAGAGATGGGGCGGGGATGAAGGAGGATCGAGGATATAGAAGAGGCAAATTCGAAAAAAAAAGTTACGTTGCACGACGAGACCAGACTTTTCATTGATTTAAAAGTATATGTGTTCAATCATATATTTTGATTAGGTGCAACTAATTTGCAAAGTATTTACCATTTCAATAAATCAGTATAAATTGAAGAAAAAATCAAAATGAGTCTCGTAATTCAGCACGTCGTGTTAAATAATCTTAACCTATGACTAGTGATTATGGTTCTTACTCTTAGTCCTATATGTTGTCGGAATTTTAATTATACGTAACCCTGTTTTGAGCATTAACATTCATGTTTCTGTGAAGCAATTTGGAAACAAGCCTACGAATTCATTCTGATGGAACCACAGTTTTTCTTTATTGTTCAGCCCAGACGTCCACAATGTATCAACCTTACGTGTTTTCTTTGCTAAATAAAACAAAAATTAATTATGTTTGACTGTTTTCTACTTTAATTATGAATCTTCATTCTTGTTTAGATCCCTTCTGTGGACACTAATATTGATAGATAATGAGTAAGGATAAAAGTCAACATAACGAATCAAGTTTGTTTTTATTGTTTTCTAGTTTTAATACTAAGTATTCAAAAATGCAGTGTATACGTCCAAAACGTGGAGAGATTAAAAGGAGATGAAATTACATGTTTCTGACTGCTGTTCCATACCATTGCACATACATCAAAGAAAGCACATATCTGAAAGCATATTGAGATGCGATTGATTTTCTAGTACATGTCGTCGACATTGAAACGTCGGGATGCACTCCCATATTGATGCTGCTAATATGAAAACCTTCGTAAAATAGAGACATTTACGTGCGCTCAAGCAAATAATTGATGACTGTGCACTGTGACAAAGGACGCCCGTTGAAATTAGAAATCATTCTAACAAGTATTTTCACTTGTGAATATGCGTGAGTGGGTGTGCAACTAAATGTGTAGGTGCGTATGAACAAAAGGGAACGCATGTAGGTTGTAAAGATGAAGAGTGTAGTTAAAATGGAAAACACCGATTGTTAAATAATGTAAAATAATGAAAATAAAATGTACAATATGATGAGAATGAAACCAGAAAATTACGATTGACTAATCTAAATAATTCAGATCACGGAGTGGACGTACTCAGGTGCAATGTGAAGAAAATATGGCATGAAAGCTGACGTTGCAAATACATACAACATTTATATTTATATAAAGTTATGGAACACAATCTGCAGTTTTAGTTTGTTTGTTTGATTAGGATTTTTAACGTAGCTTTAACAATTTTTCAGTCATATCGCTACGATGTCTGCTGTGAGGCAGTTTATAGCGATGTCTAGCACTGAGGCATCATGCCGCAGACATGTAGCATGATGTCCCACCCAGTCACATTATCCTGACACCAGGCCGACCAGTCCTAACACTAACCTCTTAATGCAGTTTTAGAGAAAGCAGCTTGGGAATCGGTATAAAGGAAAATATTTTTCTCACTAGGCATTCGACCATTGCTGCTTATGTTAATTCGAATTACTGTAATAAAAAACATAAATAGCTTGATACAAAACTTCGAAAAAATTTTAAACCGAATTCGTAAAATTGTTGAGAATTTGCGATTCTATTATTCGTGGCAAGATCAACTTTGGAAAAGGAATATGTATCGCCGACTAGAAATGGTATGTCTGCTTTTTATTTTTATAATTGCTTTCATAATTGTAGTCATATTACTATGATGTCAGTGTGGCAGTTTATAGTGACGTCTAGCACTGGTGCATCACGCATCATATATGTAACATCCTGTCCGAATCAATCATGTTATCCTGACACATGCACTTACAATCCTAAATCATAAAGCTGAACACTATGCGAGGATGTTGCAGAGGTATAATTTGATATAAATCGATAGCACTACTCGGCGGCGAATCGGACCCGAGAGATCCATAAAAAATATATATCAAGATATGTTAAAGATATAAATCAATTAACATTTATGTTATTGAACCATTTAGTTTGATATCGTCACACCTGACTTTATTACATTACGTATTATTATTGGTTTATCTTAACAACTTGTATCTGTCCGTCCTCATGTCTATCTGTCAGCGAGGTCCATCTGAGCAATTTCGTTCCCGTTCATTTGATATCAAAATTTATTTCACCCATTTTTTTATCATTCATTACACGCTTAGTTCAAGCGTCTCGTCTAAGCTTTGATGTGCAACTTATGTGTCATTTTTTCTGGCATGTCCCATAGTCAGGTATGATTCATTTTGATATATTCCTGGCCTTACCTTTTAAAAAAAATTGTTTCAGATAATGTGATTTGTATGGTTACTTTTTTTCCAGTTCAATAGTTTACACCTCCCATTTCTTCGATTGGTCAACTTGCTGACATGGTGAATGAGGATATATATATATATATAGCGGCTCCACACAAACCTATCAATAGAGCAAATAAACAGCATCGAGATCAAATTCAGTGTCTGAGGATGAGAAATCACGCTGTTGTGTTGCTTCTTTTGTCCTTGTTTGCCGTCACTTTGTCTAAAGGTATTTATTTATTAACTACTTCCTACATCCGTTTTTATATTCATTACGTATATTTCTTTTTTATAAGACTATCTGATTTTAGCATATTTTAAGTTGTTCAGTCATTTTAGGAATTAATCATTCTCTGACTAAATGTACCTAGACACTCCCGAGACAATTGTCACATCACATGGAAACGGTACAAAGACCATATATACAGGCAATTATAATGAGTAGATAATAATTCATTGCTTAAACGATGTGTGAAAACAGATCATTTCCTTTTCGATCCCTTCGCTTGCATCAGAAAAAAATATATAGTGTTTGTTTCTTCCATATTTAGAATTTAAACCTTTTTTCCTTAATAGAGTTTTGAACTAAAATGAGATGCACATTCTATTTCAATTCATTTCATGTGCAAATGCAAATGGAATCTAATTAGTTTATCTCTATCACGTCCAGCACTTCTAATTAAGCAAAAGCAATAGTTTTCCTTTATCTATGTTATATTATTATCCATCATATAAAGTAAAATAAGATATGCATATAATGATTATTGAGAGTTAAATCTTAATATTAAGGACAGGTGTAACGTGTTTGTCATTGTTGCATGTTTTCACATATTTACGAACACATAATCAACTGATTTGTTTTCTAAAATAGTTTTCATTGAATTATGTATTTATTTATTCATTCACGTATTTATTTTTGCAAGAATCTGTATGGTTTTTTTTCCTTCTCTGTGTGCATATGCATGCATATACTTGTAAGCAAGAGTTTGCTGTTCTTAATAAGTAATTTACAATTGTTGTCATTAGCTAAATACAAAAAATAAATCAATTTGATAAGTGGCAAACATACACGTACATCGTGGAGAGGATAACTATTAAAAGTGTTTACTGCGTTCATATACCTCGACTATATGATTCAAATTGGCAAAAACTCTCGTGCTTAGAGTGAAACAAACATCTTGATCGTAGCGTGAAACAATGTAAAATAGTACTTGTTACTTTTCGAAGCATCACAAGTCATAACATATAAAATCGAGTGTTTCTCTGATAAAATATGCAACAATGAATCAAATATAATCTCAAACTTATAAGATATAACAGACCTAAAATGGGTGCTAATTTGTCATACAAGTTGTACATATATTAGAGTTGGGTAATATGCCAGCAACCCGAGGTATACATGATATGACTGACATATATTTATAATTGCTTTTATACTTATTATATAAACAGTCATATGATCACAGCAATGTAGACGTTCTTATATATTTGGACAATGTTTTTATTATTTATTGCCTTATAATATGATCTATGAAATCCATGCTATTTATAATATGCGACATATAGTTTTAATAAGAATTCCTCATAACGCTGTTTCACGCAAATATACCAAATTTCATAAAACTATATTACGTCTCTGCTCGTTCTACACATCACATATAAGCTACATTGTGCTCCCATAATTAGGTCATACACGTTTTATTATTAACGTGGCTAGAATGTGACGTAGTCATCACTATCGTATCTGCCTTTGTGTAAATTGATAAATGTTACTTAGATTAAAAAGGCGACATATGGAAAAAAAATGCATTTTAGTCCCCTTTTGGTCAGCAAAATAATAAGCTTTGTCGCAAGGGATATACGTATATATATTTGGATACTCATCCTTTATGTTCATAACTTGTTTTCAATTTGAAATTATGATCTGTATAAATCTACGATTTGCTTTGCAATGAAGGGTGATATTAATCAACTTGGCCTATTGCATTATTTTCGTTCTGCCTTCTTGTAGCTGTTATTCTCTGATGAAGTATTACTCGGCATGGATATTTCCCAAGGGTAAATTTGGTATCTTAAATATAAGTTGCCAAGCTGTACATATATTCTTATAAGCCACGTAAAATATGATTACCTTCCTATACATAAGTAAATAGAAGAATATAATTGTATTATCGAATATGTTATGTTCATGCTAATTGACTTTGTATATTGATTTCTTACTTGTATGCTTTTTTGCAGACCTTTACAAAAGGTATGCGAATCCTGAAGCTGATGAGGCTCTTCTAGAAATATTCGCAAGAGCCTTAGAAGAGGGCAAATTAGACAGCAACGAGTAAGTATACATTACCATCTCGCCCTTTGGCGTATATAATGTACATACATACATGAATACATACATACATACATACATACATACATACATACATACATACATACATACATACATACATACATACATACATACATACATATCTGAATCGATATCTAGCTCATGAAAAGAAAGGATGGCCACCTCTGACAAGTCTATTCAATATTTACACATGAGGGAAGAAAATCATATCAATTAACAAAGCTGCATAATTTTAAGGCATTTGTTTATTTCGTTCGACCACAAGTCTTCTTATTCCTATGTATGAAATGTATTGATGAAGAGTGCTAATCATTTAACAATGACAGTGCTATGACATCATACATGTACTTTAATTCCGAATATTCTTTCATTATCTCCGGTTGTCTGATTACATGATTATCTAAGAGAAAATATATGCTTATTATTCGTATATATGACCAATATGCTGAGCGTGTTTGCTTCGTATGCGGATTTGAATGTGAGCATAACTGATTTTTGTGTGTGAGACTGCTTTGTTTGATACCATCATATTTTATTTGACATGTACTGGAGTATAATATATTTTAATTCGATATAAGCCTGCATCTTTAATTAGGCTGTCCTAATTAAATAATGTCTTAAAATAATAATGTGCTACATTTTTACTATTTCTTTTTCAAAAATGTATAAATCCTCAGATTCCTCAAACACAAACTAAGATTTTTACTAAATAATAAATCCAGTAACCTACTCAGTCAGGCGCTTAATCATTGATGAAAAAGCCAATAAATGCTTGCTTTTTATTCTCTCTCATGCAGTCAGGTCCAGGAATCCAGACGAAACTTGATGAGGAGATGGTACCTTAGTGGTCTAACACCTCCATGGGGAAAAAGATAAACATTCCTAAACGCAAAGACAACCGCACGGCTGTTATGGTTTTGACCCTGATCTGTTGCTGATGTAATCTATATGTAGCACCACGCTTCACTAACATATAGTCTATGGTTTGCGAAGGAGGATTTACACAACTGGACAAAAACGAACTATTCACATATATGCCAGTACAACTCATCATAATTTATTTTGCCGAAATATTTTATACATTTTTTTTACATTGTCATATCCATCTAAAGGGCTAAAGAACACAAAAACAAAGAAGAAACAACGAAGACTACAAATTACATCGATACAACTTCCATATATTGTCTTTTCAGATATATTTCGACAGTTTGAAATATACGTGTTTATAATAATAATAATAATAATAATAATAATAATAATAATAATAATAATAATAATAAAAATAACAATTATAACAAAGTGGAAGTTCTTTATCGAATATACATATATAAAAGTTACCTCAACCTTGTAATTGCCAAAAACCATGCGCTTTTTGTTTTGCTGCCTATAACTCTGTCCATTGTATTAATCTAAGTCAAGATCATTTCCAGGAAATAACAATGAGCATTATTGATATTGTACCAGTTGCGTACATCAGACCAAATAATGTCATTATTCCGATAAAGAAATTTTGTTGTAAAGTCATTTGTAATAATATTTCATTCTTAAACGTATTGTGGTACCCTCTTTCGATGTCGTCAATAAAGATATCCTAAATGAATGTGAACTTGTGTTTTTCGTACTAGCAGTCTTCTATAATTGAACAGGGATAAAATGCGCCACAGGGATATCATATCAATAGATATTTGGTTTTTTTTTCACTACTGCTGAGAAAAAAGCTAACTATATCCATTGACTATGAATGCGATCGTCATGTGGGTGAGTGAGAATATATTAATATTTTCTTTAAACATGGACAGAGAGAGAGAGAGAGAGAGAGAGAGAGAGAGAGAGAGAGAGAGAGACGTGTGATAATAGCGTAAACTGAAAGCTTAGAACCTTAAATAAAGTATTTTGTTTAAGATTATGTTTACCTGGTTATTCCCTCCTCGTTATTATTATATTAATCGGTACACATGATTTGTCTTGATTGTTTATTGTTTTTTGTTTTTAAATACTGGCCTACTTTGAATAAGCACACATAAAATTGCAAGCATATATACACACACCAACACACACGCACACAAACACAGGAGCTGAATCCACCATTCCGTGTCTCTCAAACGGGTTGAAAGTGCGAGAAACAATTATTTTACTCCTAAACCGTTTTAATCAGATTAATAATTAGGGCTTGTGTCAATGATTATTTGGTTGTTTATTTTTTATATACAATCTGACACGCGTTCGTATCAACTATGCTCGCAGTAACCGAAAAAATCACAACTCGTGCAAGATCATACTAAACTGTAAGACATCTGACTCTAATTGTTATTTACATGTATCCAACGAATCTAATAATTCTAATATTTTTTGGAACTCAGTCATCATTCCAAACAATTTTTAACATGATTGATTCTTCGCAATATTGACTGAAAGCAAAATCCAGTTACCGTGTGCAACATATTTATACAAAACTAGTTTAATGATATGTATTTATTCATCAACGTTTTCATTACATTAATTGTCGCATTCAACAATGTGTAATGACTGATTAAATGCTATATTCGACCTTTGTATATAGCTTCTGAGCAGCGCTTCATAACAATTTGGTTTCATTTCTAGTACATCTTTTCAATATAGAAAGACAATATTTTATAATATATTGTCCAATATATGTATTGTATATTTTTTACACAAATGGAAAATGGTATTGCACAGGAGAAAGAAACATATATACTTGGTGATATAAATAAGGACCTTCTCAAAACTCAAATAAGGGACAACTGGATGGAAATTTATTGAATCATTAGGCCTAGTCCAGATGGTAAATGATCCCACAAGGGTAACATAAAAATCAAGCACTCTTATTGAACACATTTATATGAAACTACAAGACAATGTGGCTTGTGTTAATGTACCAAATGTTTTTCTTAGTGACCACTATGTGTTTTTGACAAGAAAGGTTAAATGCCAGAAAAATAAGAAAAACACACACAAAACGATCACTTACAGATAGTTCAAACATTTTAGTGAAGAACAGTCTCTTGATGACCTATATAAAGTTCCATGGAATATGATCCAAAATTTGGATGACATAGAGGAAACTCTGAGAGTGTGGACTGACTTATTTATGGATGTAGTTTCTAAGCATGCACCACTGAAAGTACATCGAGTAAAGAATTAAATCCAACCTAATTTGCTTACTACGGAAATACTAGATGCTATGAAAACACGAGACCAATTCAAGGGTAGGGGAAACCATGCAAAATATAAAGTATGGAGAAATAAAATAACAAGTATGATTAAATAGCTAAAAAGTCGTAATATCAGTCATTGCTTGGAAACAAAAAGAGCAACACAATGTCCATTTGGAAAGTCTTCAATGAACTCACTGGAGGAACACACACCAATCATACAAGTAAAATTAACTCACTTCTTGTAAATGACACCATAGTCACTGATGAAACTGAAATTGCAAATGTTTTCAATGATGTTTTCACCAGTATCTCCATAAAGTTAAAAGAACCTGTGATAGAAAACAACTTTAGTGAACTGAAAAGTTATGCAGCAGCAAAACTCTAAGGAAGTATGTTTCTCTATCCCACCAGTATCAAAACACTTTATTTAAAAATGTCTCAGTGAACGTGATACCAAAAAATCTACAGGACTTGATCAGATTGGTCCAAGACTCATTAAATCTTCTGTCTCTGCTATTTTAGATAGCATAACATTCATAATCAATTTAAGTATTGCAACCTCACCTGTCCCTAAAAAATGGAAAACTGCAAAAGAAACTCCTATTTTCAAATCTAGATCTATGAATGATGCTGATAACTAGCGATCAATCTCAATACTACCAAACTTGTCAAAATGGATTGAAAAATATGTCCATGACTCATTCATGTCATATTTAACCAAACACTTGCTGTTACACCATAATTAATCAGGCTTCAGACAGAAACATTCATGTGAGACTGCCTTGATCTCCATAACTGATAAATGGCTTCAAGCAACAGACCAAAGTAAAATAAAAGGATATGTATTTGCAGATTTCAAGCGTTCTACATGGTGGATCATGAACTCCTTTTGAAGAAACTAAAAATCTACTAATACGATGAAAAAACAGTTAGATGGTTAACTTCATACTTAAGTGAGAACACAACATGTCTATATAAATTACGTTCTGTCCGAACCTGAAACAATGGCTTCTCAGTAGGATAAGACATTTTCTCCCTGAAAGGCACAGAAAATTATTTTATAACAGTTACATACAACCATATTTAGACTACTGTAAAACAGTATGGGGTAATTCAAATGATAAAAACATATCAAAGTTGGAAAATCTTCAGAAAAGAGCATTTAGGCTAGTATCAAAAAGTAATGAAAGCAAGGAAAATTTAGCTGGTAAGTTAAACATATTACCTATTAGAGACCAAATATGTTTAAGAAAAGCCAAATTAATGTACAGGATATATAATAATGGTGCTCCTGAATATTTGCAATCCCTATTCCAGTATAGGCTACCTGGTAATACACCCCACCTGCGATCAATATCTACAAAACAGTATAAAATTCACAAACCAACTAAGGAATAATTCAAGAAAAGTTTCCAATACTCAGGAACTTTCCTCTGGAATAGTATTCCAGTTGCGATTAGAAATGCCCACTCTATTTCCATCTTCCAAACCCAATATATCCAGTGGCTTCTGAGATGCTGCTGAAAATTAAATAAATTTCTTGTATTAGGGCCTCAAGGTAGATTAATTCTTAGCTAATTTTTTATCCTCTTTAAATAAAGTCATTATTATTAATAAATAATAATAATAATAATAATAATAATAATAATAATAATAATAATAATTATAATAATATAAAGAGTTTAGTAAAAGCAAATGTTTAACAGTGGCTTGTCATTATCCCGTGGACAAATTAAGCTTTGAGAAAACATTTGCCTTCGAGAAAGAAGCGAAAATTAGTTCTTGGTCCGCAAGCATCTCCACTGGAAATTTAGGTCGATCGCAACGAATATAAAAATGTCGTCGATATTGTGGGAACTCCCCGAAGGAACGTTTCGAAGAATACGAGTCTTCAATTCTATTAACTGACACTTGTCACAGGAGAAACATAACCGCCTGACATCTCCCTTGAACCCTAACCAGTAAAATACTTTGATAAGACGGTCCCACGTCTTGGCAATTCCCATGTGGTCACTCATGAGACTTTATAGCAAGAGTTTTAGCGACAACTTTTAAATTGTTCGCTGCCTATTCCGGATTGGCGATACAAGATCACATTCCTGTACGCGAACATCACTTCGCCAATAGGATTTTCTTTCTCCATTTCGTCTTTATCATATTTGTGGAACAGCGTTATGAATGTGTCATCCTATTGAAACGAAGTCCGTCCCAAGGTCGAGTCCGTGAAGAAAATACAATAGTGTTGACACACCATGCATTTTGTGCCTTACGATTTCAAATTATTGATAGTCTGTCTTCTGTATTGATGACATTAGCTTCATAGTCATGAAGTTTGCTACGCGTAAGCTCATCTTTAGCATTCACGACATGATTCTAAGAAGCGATGTACTAACCGATTGTGATCAACTATCCAATTTCACCCATGGAGCCAAACTTTAAAGCATTTGATTTTTGCAATATATAAAACAATATTAACCAACCAGAGAAGACCAGATACAGTGGGAGAAAAAAGTATCTATTTGTTAAATATGACATATTAATTACCAAAATTAGTATCACTAAGTTGTCGTGCTTGATGATTAACGCAATTTGTCTATGGTATGATAGCTGGCATGACTATCATAGTTTTGAATTAATCGTTTAAAAAATCAAGGACAGATACTTAAAGTTCTAACGAAATTTTCTCAACAACTTTTTAAATTCTCATCTGTTTGTTGAATATGACTTATTAATTACCAAAATGGTTATGAGAATATTTGGACTTGTAATATCTTACCTCCGTTCAAACTCTACAGCCTAAAAATTAAATAAAGAAAAACACCGTGATTTATTTTCTCTACACATGTTTTTCGATTAGGTCATCTCTTGGAATTAAATAGTAAATTAACTATTATTTCATCCTATCCTTGAGAGCCAAATATGTCATGTAACGGATGATTCTTTATGTTCTTTGTGTCAACGTGGAGCAGGAAACTATGACACAACAAAGTATATATTTCATACTTGAAAGTCAATAACCATAACATTTAATTCGAAACCAGTATTGTAATCAACTTTCATGAGGAAATATCAAGGTTTACTTCCTCTATTAATTGAGTTATTGAACCGCTCCGGTGGCCTAGTGGTTAGAGCGTCCGCCACTTAAGCGGGAGGTCGTGGGTTCGATCAACGGCCGAGTCATACCAAAGACTTACAAAAATGGTACTAACAGCTGCCTCGCTTGACGTTCAGCATTATGAGGTAATTGTTAGGACTTTTCGGCCTGGTGTCAGGATAATGTGACTGGGTGGGACATCATGCAACATGTCTGCGGCATGATGCCCCACTGGTAGACATCACTATAAACTGCCTCACTGCAGACATCGTAGCGATATGACTGAAAAATCGTTAAAGCTACGTTAAAAAATCCTAAACAAACAAACAAGCATTTGAGTGATTGTATGTATTTTGTGTCTAATTATATAACATAAAATAAAGAGCGTCCTCTGCCGGTATAGACCAGAACGCGTGCACAAAATTGACATTGACAAACTTGTGGATAATATGATATTAATACAAAGACATATACATTGAGATGGTTAACTAAGTACCTCCAAACATTGAAAATATCCGCTTTGAAATTGAAAAATCTTGGTGTGGGGAGGTGTTAGGGAAGTGGATGTTTAATGGCCGAATCCTCATATTAAATCACCTCCATACTAATTTTAATCAATCGCATTTAATAATGCAGTTGTGTGTTATTTTCTTGAAATTACCTTTTTCTCTTCATTTGTTTAAGATCGTTCCAACTGGTTTAAAAACCATAACGTGTACGCGAAAAGTCCATGTATCACGTCACTGCGTTTTGCTTTATTTATGAGTCTGGTTCCCAAATTGGGTGTCCACACAGCAGGAAACTAGAATAACTAGTGATACACCACCAAACCAGATTCATTTTGGCAATATATAAAAACTAGAAGTTTCTATAGTTCAATTAGGAAATCATTGACATCTTGATATAACTGGAAGTTTTAAGGTAATTTTGTATCATTCTTGTGTAACAGAAGTGTTATCGAGAGGATGGTGGATTAAATGAACAACACAAACACAATATGTGAAAGAAAATATAAATTTATGAAATAAATTATTATTGAAAAATAATGATGAATCAACACAATAACTCATGCGCTCAACCCACAATTATACTCACAACCATTCACAATACATGAATAAATTAAATATTAATACAAAATAAAACACAGATACAAAGGAATCTATTGGACTATACACAGATCCAATGAACCTTTACGAAAGTTTTATTAATGCAAGTATAAATTACGATAAAAAACACAAACGACAAACTATACTATCGCACGTATGGATTGCGACAACTAGCACGAACATATACTTGTATTCAATCAAGTTGCTAGCTTTTATTGATATTCATGCAATCCCTTGAAAAACTAATGTGATTTGAAATAACTTATGTAAATACAACAATGTATTCAATTGTACTACAATTGCAACACACATATGTGTCTCGACCCTGTATAACCGTACGATTCACCAACAGTTGAATCGCCTCCCAGTTTCCCCGAAGACCTAGGGTTGACCAATACTTTTATCGGCCGTTTGCCCTTCACGGATCCACCACAGTTATACGTACAGACAGCATACAACATCTACTAGAACCAACGGTTCCTCAATACCCTAGATGTCGCCCCGGATGTTTACAACTTTAGACAGCTCCGACACTCGGACTTCTAGCTTTCCGGATATTTACACGTCACGAAAGATGTAGACGAACAGACAGTTCGACAGACAGACAGTCAGATACTTCAATTCGTTTGCACAATTAAACGGCACAATCAATCACATTCAGCTATTATACAGAGATGTTCCGCAACAAATTATAGATGTTCCACAACAAATCAGACGATATCAAAGACGTTATCAAAGATGTTCTCAGATATGCTATCAGCCGACGTTATCAGATGCGTTAACAGCTACGTTATCAGCTACGTTATCAGCCCTTTGGCTGGAGATTGAAAGACGAGCTTATCTATCCTGTGATTAGATACTCTAGGTCCCTTAAAATTGATCATAAATATTCTGCCTTATATACCCTCAAATAGGTGAGCAGAAATCACAGCAAGATTGCCGTGCACCACGTGAAACTAATGTTCCGGATTTCATGCAAATAAAAAACAGGCACATGCAAATCGTTACACGCCGCTTACCTTGGAGAAAACCACTTATTCACCCCAGGCAATGCATGTACGACAAAACAAAGAAAATGGTGAGATTAGCTTGTAAATCAAGAAGAAAATAAATTTAATTTTCGCCTAGTTCTGTGACACCTTGATGATATTTCTAAGTGCCAGTTTGAAGAATTTCTCTGAAACTCGCTTGCTCACAATGATTCGTTCTGTGAAAGCAGGCAATATTTTACGAAGTATTTCATTCGCTTGGCAGCTTAGCTATCTTTGATCACAGTCATGAAATAGCGTCCGATAATTTTATGCAGTTTATGCTACATACGCGAAAACAAGTATAATTGTTAATTTGATCAAATGATGACTCCACCTATGACACATGATTGTGGCTGCTAGAATTCATGTTTGTCATGTGTGCCTTTTAACTTATCTTTTATTCCACTTCCATTATTTGATTAAAAGTACATAAATGACGTGATAGTACAAATGAGGACATCTTGAATTCAGTACAACAATATAACAAATACTTTCACAAGTCAGTTATCAAACATCGGCACTTATTTATGTCCTCAGAGAAATATTCGTCAATATATCTGATGGAAGATTGACCCATTTTACGTTTTGGTACAAAATGACAAATTACATTGATGACGATTACACTTAAAAGGAACAAAACGATATAAGTAAACCCAAATTCCAATAGAATGAAAATGTAATAAGTTGTATGACCTATCTTATATGCTGATATGTGCATACGTTTGATTAATATGTACTTGTTCCATCTACCGTTTTGACGATAAAATGAGCAATATATCAAAGTTTCCAATTATGAGCGTGATTTTCTTCAAGTTCAACAACTACAGACCACCTTTAAGGTATTATGGTTTTTAAATGGGATGCGTTCTAAGCTAGTTCACAGTCTATCATGGCGGGAGTTATCGCGGGAGTGGTGTAATAATACATGTCATGAGGTACATTATAAAGCGAACACCGAACCGTTAAAGCTGTCAACATCCGAATTGTGATGGTCAATCTTTGCTATTCAACCTTTGAATTTCCCTTTTAAAGTAGCGAAGCCAATACATTGAATATGGTGTGCTTGCAAATAGCCATTAATATGTGTTTTTATGAAGCATTTGATAAGCTTGCACCTGCAATCAGTACATTCTTGTAATGTTTCATTTTGAATAATTATTACTAGGAACCACTCTGTGTGTGTGTGTGTGTGTGTGTGTGTGTGTGTGTGTGTGTGTGTGTGTGTGAGAGAGAGAGAGAGAGAGAGAGAGAGAGAGAGAGAGAGAGAGCAAGTTACTAAACGTTGATCCTGAACTTACGCGAATCTACTCACCACGGTTGTGTTCATGGTTTGTAAAACACTGTTTAAACATCACAAAAAACAACAGTTTTAATCTTACAACTTTACAATGTTTAACGCGTGTTGTTGTTGCAGGGTTTAACGCCACTTTCCAGCCCATGCTAAACTATACACGCGGCCAGTATTATTGTTGGGGGATAAAACCGGGAAAACCCACGGAAAGAACAACCGACCAAAGGGAAACTACTGGCAAGCTTTCTCACATACCCACATTGGCCGAAAATGATACTCGAAACCACGTAGAGGTGAGATGGCAGTTATCCGTAACGGTCAGCGCTTTAGACCACTCAGCGCCTCTGCGCTTCCTTAACATCTTTCCTTGAGTGCATTTGAGTGACCTGTTAACTTATTAAGAAAATCCAATCTACGTGTGGGAGAAGATGATACAAAATTAAATTTATATTACTTTCCAGCATTGGTTCAGAGATTAATTCCTTCAGTAAATACACATAAAGACAATACAAATAATCAAGAATAATTATTGATTACTAAACAGACGAAAATTGATGTTTAATCCCTTATAGAAATGACTTTCCAGCGCAAGCACTTTTGCTCTATTTTCAAATTAAAAGGATATATGTACTTAAAGCCATTGTCCCCAGAGCTATTGTAATTACTGACCCTGAGATCTTTAAATAGAATCCCAAACCGGTTTTTGTATTCACAAGTGCACCGCTTCAACGCATGAATGACTGTGTTCATTGAAGCGGACAACACTTATTGCTACCAATTGAAGACGCGAGGAAACTTTTTTTTTTAATTCGTTGTGACCACCGAACCAATACATATTATGTTTGTTTACTCATTAGTGCAAAAAGTTCTCGAACTCAAAAAGTATTGATTTAGCGAAGGTTTAGGCTTGGTTTCTTTGATGACCGTTATGATTGTAAATATTTCGGTAAATCGCTTGCACTAAACTTTCATGATATGCATATATATATATATTTCGAATACTTCCAGAAAATGCTGATATACAATCACGAGTGTTACATATGTTGTGAAGAAGTAAACGCTGAACAATATAATGGTGTTGTGGTGCTGCTTGTAAATTATGATGTTTTAAACAAATGTGATACCCCAAAAATAAAGAAATAAATTTTTTTGTAGAATTCACTACAAATATGTGCTCGTAATGACTCGAAAAGAAACGATACCATTATATAACTCCTTAAAACATAATCATCTTTAAAGATTAACAGATAACTAATCCTCTGATAGATAAAACGATTACGACGTATTAACGTGTATGAAATATTTGTTTTGATTTTGTTTGTAGGGTTTAACGCCATTTGTCACCAAAGGATAATTTATACATAACGGCCAGTATTATGGTGGAGGAGGAACCCGGAAAATCCCGGAAAGAAACACCGACCAACGAGAAGCTAATGGAAAGCCTTCTAACATACCCATATAGGCCGAATCTTAGACTAGAACACACTCAGACAGAGGTGAGATGGCAGTGATCCGTAACGGACAGCTCTTTAGACCACTCGGCTACTTGTGGTCCCTGTGTATTAAATATACCATATGTTAGTTGTAAATAAGGCCACTTAATAAAAGAATATTTTTCTGCTTCAGCTTTGAAAGTTTCATTCGGCGCTGGTAAAATAAATTGTACACCAAACTTTGCATTGACTTCAGTTTTCAGGATTTTTTTTACGCTTTACAAAACATTGAAAATCATTCTGCCATGTAATCCACATACATTATATAAGTATATATATATATATATATATATATATATATATATATATATATATATATATATATATACGGCTGTGCTCTTTCCTTGCTTATCCGTTTAAATATAAGAATTAAATGATCAACGTTTCCATTAAGGTCATTTTACTTGTAGATACATGATCCACATACATTGGTATATGGTTAATATACTACCTGTTTATCTTTTGAATCTTCTCTCTCGATTGAGGTATAATTATGTCTGACATATCAATGCCATGCTCTCCATTTGATTAAAGATTTGCGTTTTAAGAAACATCGATCTGTGTCAGCCACAACAAATTTAACAGATCGTTTATGTTCTTGTTTACCTTTACATTGTAAAAATGTATATATCTACCTGATTTAGTTATTTACGTTGTTCCCATATATGCATGATAATCTGTTCAAGTCCTAAAATATTGTTAAATACATCAGAATTCGATAATGTTCAAAAGAGTAACATTGTACAGTTCATCACAAAAAGATGGCAATTATGTATTTCATACAACCGTTCTCTGAAACGAAATTGTCTGATCCTTTTGCGTGCATCCAAAATAGAGATTTCATATATAGATACTCTTTGTTTAACTGTTGTTGCTAGGAAAATTGTTAAACCTTAGATGTATCGTTTAGTATTGCATTTTAAGACTAAGTGATCTTGATTTCGGAAGTAAAAGAGCACGTATTATAAATAGTTGAATAGTCCACTTTGAACAAAGGAAGCAAAAGAAGAAGTAAAAAAACAAAAAAAACAAACCAAAACAATAATAATACGTTTTACTATGATTTCAAATGCAAATGTTTTGGCAGTATTTTCGGCACATGAGCATTTAGTGGCTATTTTGTCAAATATTAAGCAAATGACTGAGTCGGTCAGTTGATTTGTTATTAAGTAAAAATTTTATCTTGTCTTAGAGGAATATGTGGATTAATATATTTTTGATTACAAGTATTTTAGTAAGAATGTAATAAATTATTATGATAGAATGTTGGTTAATAAGAACATACCAATTACAGAAGAAGGCGTATATTGCATTGAAAATTAATATAACGTAGTACATGTCTATTTAAATATGATAGTATCAAACAATTCATTCGCACCCAACAATAACAGTTATCCTCACAATCAGTATAGGCATACAAAGCAATCAAGCTCAATATATTTGTCATATATACGAATAAGAAGCGTATATTCTCTCTTAGATAATCATATAGTCATATAAACGGAGTTATTCAATGACGAAAATACATTTCATCCATATGAATAGGAAGAAAAGTGTTTGAACGACATGAACAAATGCCCTAAAATAAAGTTGTTTTGTTACTTGATAGGATTTACTTATCTCATGTGTCCAGATTCAACGTACCTGAAAAAGATGGCCATCCATTCTTTTCATGAGCTATATATTGTTTCAGGTATTTGTATGTATGTATGTATGTATGTATGTATGTTACGAGACCGGAAAGTCAGCGCAAGTTGCCGCAGAGATGAGAAGATACAACCTCACCATCCTGGGAATCAGCGAGGCAAGATGGACTGGTTCCGGGCAGAAACGACTGGCTTCCGACGAGTTACTGCTGTACTCGGGACACGAGCAGGACGACGCTGCACACACCCAAGGCGTGGCACTGATGCTGTCCAAGTCAGCTCAGGGAGCACTCCTTGGATGGGAAGCACACGGCCCAAGGATAATGACAGCCTCCTTCAGTACCAAAAAGAAGAGGATCAACATAGACATTATCCAGTGCTACGCCCCGACAACCGACAGTGAGGAAGAAGAGAAGGATGATTTCTACGACAGGCTGCTAACCATCATCGAAGACCGACCAAAGAGAAACATCATCATCGTCATGGGTGACTTCAACGCTAAGATCGGCAGCGACATCAGAGGCTACGAGGAGATCATGGGGCAGCATGGGCTTGGCGAGATGAATGACAACGGAGAGAGATTTGCCGACCTGTGTGCCACAAGCAACCTGGTCATCGGAGGAAGTGTTTTCAACCACAGAAGGATACACAAGGCAACTTGGGTGTCACCAGACCTGCGGACGGAAAACCAAATAGAACACGTGTGCATCGTGAGGACGTTTCGCCGCTCCCTTCGGGATGTCCGCGTTAAGCGAGGAGCAGACGTTGCCTCAGACCATCATCTACTCGTTGCCTGGATGAAGCTGAAGCTCAAGAGAAACTGGACAGTAGGCTCCAATCAACGCCGTCGTTACAACACCACGGTGTTGAGAGATAACAACAAACAGGAGAAATTCAAGATCACCCTCTCCAACAAGTTCCAGGTTCTAGAAGAGCTGCTTGAAGAAGAGACCATAGAAGACAGATGGAAAAGAGTGAAAGTGGCACTCACATCAACATGCCAAGAAGTACTGGGCCCCAACACATACATGCACAAAGAATGGATTTCAACAGAGACGCTGAGGAAGATTCAAGAAAGAAGAGAGAAGAAGACTGCCGTGAACAACAGTAGGACAAGAACAGCAGAAGCAAAAGCAAAGGACGAGTACGCGGAAGCCAACAGAAGCGTCAAGCGCAGCATCAAGAAAGATAAGAAGAGCTACGTAGAGATGCTGGCAACAGAAGCAGAAGAAGCAGCTCACCATGGCAACACCAGAGACCTGTATGCCACCATCAATAAACTTTCAGGAAAGTTTGCCAAGCCAGAAAGACCAGTCAAGGACAGGAATGGAAGAGCGATCCCAAACGAGGAAGGACAGAAGAACAGATGGGTTGAGCATTTCCAGGAACTGCTAAATAGACCAGCGCCTGCAAACCCACCAGACGTACCGCCAGCGGAAAGTGACCTGCCAATAGAGTGCGGTGCACCGACCAGAGAGGAGATTCGCAGTGCCATCAAGCAATTGAAGAGCGGCAAGTCTGCAGGACCCGACAGCATTCCGGCAGAGGCGCTGAAGGCGGACGTGGAAACCAGTGTGGAGCTCCTCTACCCGTTCTTCGGCACGATATGGGAAGACGAAGAAGTACCAGCAGACTGGAGAGAAGGCTACCTCGTCAAACTACCTAAGAAAGGTGACCTCAGTGACTGCTCCAACTACAGGGGGTTATCGCTGTTGTCCATCCCGGGGAAGGTGTTTAACCGCATCTTACTGAACAGGATGAAAGAGGCAGTTGACCCACATCTCCGTGACCAACAAGCTGGCTTCCGAAAGGAAAGGTCGTGCACGGACCAGATAGCGACACTGCGCATCATCTTGGAACAGTCTCTGGAGTGGAATTCGCCACTCTACGTGAATTTTCTCGACTATGAGAAAGCGTTCGACAGCGTTGACAGGCAGACCCTCTGGAAACTGCTAAGGCACTATGGAGTCCCGGAAAAGATCACCAACATCATCAGGAAGTCCTATGAAAGAATGACTTGTAGGATCGTCCACGGCAGGCAATTCACTGATGCCTTTGCAGTAAACACAGGGGTGAGACAAGGATACCTTCTATCACCATTCCTCTTCCTGCTGGCCATCGACTGGGTCATGAAGACATCGACAGACCAAAAAAGAAACGGCATCCAGTGGACGCTGTGGAAACAGCTGGACGACCTAGATTTCGCTGATGACCTGGCTCTCCTCTCGCATACCCAACAACAGATGCAGGAAAAGACTAGCATTGTTGCAGACAACTCAGCCAGCCTGGGCCTCCACATCAACAGAGGAACGAGCAAGGTTTTCAAGACAAATGCATCCAGCAATACACCCATCACAGTGGAAGGCGATGCGCTGGAAGAGGTGGATAGCTTCACCTACCTTGGCATCATCCTGGACAAGCAGGGAGGAACGGATGCAGACGTTAAGACACGCATCGGCAAAGCAAGGGCAGCTTTCCATCAGCTGAAGAACATATGGATATCAAGGCAGCTTAACATCACCACCAAGATCAGGATCTTCAACACCATCGTGAAGCCGATATTGCTGTACGGAGCAGAGACCTGGAGAACCACCGCTACCACCATGAAGAAAATCCAGGTCTTCATCAACACCTGCCTCAGGAAGATCCTAAGGATCCGCTGGCCAGAAAGAATCAGCAACGACGAACTGTGGCAGAGAACGAAGCAACAGCCCGTTGAGGATGACATCCTTCAGAGACGCTGGCGATGGATTGGCCACACCCTCCGCAAACCTGCTCCCAACATCACCAGGCAAGCCCTCACATGGAACCCTCAAGGAAAGAGGAAGAGAAGAAGACCCAAAAACACCTGGCGCCGTGATTTGGATGCAGACGCAAAGAAGATGGGCAAGACGTGGGGACAGCTGGAGAGACTCGCCCAGAACCGAGACGCCTGGAGGGAGCTGGTTGGCGGCCTATGTCCCAAACGGGGCCACAGGCGGAGATGAGATAAGATGATGTATGTATGCATGCATGTATGTATGTATGTATGTATGTATGTATGTATGTATGTATGTATGTATGTATGTATGTATGTATGTATGTATGTATGTATGTATGTATGTATGTATGTATGTATGTATGTATGTATGTATGTATGTATGTATGTATGTATGTATGTGCGTACGCATGTATGTATGTATGTATGTATGTATGTATGTATGTATGTATGTATGTATGTATGTATGTATGTATGTATGTATGTATGTATGTATGTATGTATGTATGTATGTATGTATGTATGTATGTATGTATGTATGTATGTATGTATGTATGACTTTATGTATGTATGTATGTATGTATGTATGTATGTATGTATGTATGTATGTATGTATGTATGTATGTATGTATGTATGTATGTATTTATGTATGTATGTATGTATGTATGTATGTATGTATGTATGTATGTATATATGTATGTATGTATGTATGTATGTATGTATGTATGTATGTATGTATGTATGTATGTATGTATGTATGTATGTATGTATGTATGTATGTATGTATGTATGTATGTATGTATGTATGTATGTATGTATGTATGTATGTATGACTTTATGTATGTATGTATGTATGTATGTATGTATGTATGTATGTATGTATGTATCTATGTATGTATGTATGTATGTATGTATGTATGTATGTATGTATGTATGTATGTGTATGTATGTACGTTTGTGTGTGTGTGCGTTCGTGCGGTTTATGATTACCAGTTGATTCCGTATCAATAGCTTGTGTGTTTTCATGTTTGCTCCCTACGTGTCACTTTTGCTACGAGTGTCGTGCTAGGCGTACTTGGGTCTTGGACTTCACTCCTTGACAGTTGATTAGTCATTTATACTTCTTGCTTCCATGACTTTATTCCATGTTAATGGGATGTTTGTTTCCTGGCTCATTTCGGTCCACCGACCTGTAATTAATTTGTTCGTACTGCATTCCGAACCTCAAAATAATGACCCAAACTTTTCATAAGGATCAACTATTGTTTTTCTTTCTACTATTACCAGGTCCCTTGCTCATTCCAATACAGTGAACATTCATCTTCAAACTATCACAATAAAGATTACGCATTTTCTACGATTGCCAAGTTGTAATACACTGACATATATGTTTTAATAACGTCATGTTTGTAGCTTTCCTTGCACAATGTTTCCTACAAGGAAATCCTCGGCTGTGTAGCAACTGGCAGTGAAGAGAGTCGTACAGTCAAGGTCCAAAATCAAAGAAGCGATTAAGAGGCATATAAAGAAGGCAACATTCTTAACACTAATAGCCGCCAACACCCTACCTGGAACAATAAGGGAAGGGGCTTGAATGAGCACACATCATCTTCATATTTCGCCCATGTTCCTAGTCGAATAGATAATTCCTGGGATTTCAGACTAATTCACCACCTTTCCTTAATACAACCGGGCGATGGGTGTTTTAAGTCAAACCAGACATATCAAATGTTTTCCGCAATCGTCCTAGTTGACCAATGCAATGCCATTGTTTTGTCTTATTGTGGCGGATCATGTACTATTTCTCATCAATGGATAGCGAACACAAAGTAATTTATAACACACATGGCCCATATTTTGAATGACTGTTTGATACTAGATGTCACTCGTATCCAAAGACAACATAAGCTCGATCGTTTCATGACTGTATGTGCCGCGCAGAAAACATTTACCCGGTCAACAACCAAAACGCACCTCGGATACAAATTTTATTCCATGAGAAAGCATTAATTAGATAAAATGTAATAAACTTGTACATTTACATTTACATCTGGCTCGAAATATAATTAGTTGCAATTCATCATTTTTTGCCTTGACTTATCTTAGCTTGGAAAGTAGTTTTGCCTGGACGATCTTTTCACACGTGACTCATCAACTTGAAAATTTCCATCTCAAAACCGCATCACCACATTACAGTGGCGTTGCTAGTGGGTGGGGATGGAGTGCGAACCGCACCGGGTGACACCGTCTCAGAAGGGTGATACCAAAATGAAACATTGCAAACTTTACAGAGAACACACTGCTCGGTAAGTAAGTTTAATGTAAAAAAAAATATAACTTAACGTTACAGTTCTTAAATACTTTTACCTTCTAGCCTTCAATTAATTAATTTGTTTTTGCTCTTGTCCTTTTTATACTGTGGACTTATTTTAAGAAGAATAAATCCTTGGTGCAAATCTGGAGGGGTGACACCATGAGTTTACCGCACTGGGTGACACCAACCCTAGCGATGCCGCTGGCACATTATATTAGCAAAACCTCTGAAGGAAGATGTATAGGCCAAGCAAAACATTTACACCGGTTTTAACGGTAGATCGTTATTATTACCTGACATTTGACTGCAGTCTGACACTCTGAAACTGTACACAGGTTGTTTTGCCTAAATCAAATATGGTGCCATCCTAGTTAAACATCAATCCTACGACATTTGGGATCAAACTTTGGTATATGACAATATAACTCTTCTAGTATTCTTCCGCACTGATTTGGCAGATGATGTTTGGGGAGAACACTTATCCAAACAATGTATCTATTTCCACACTGACTATCAAGTATTAGTTGAAATCACAAACAAGATATCCTCTAATGACACAAGAAGTATGCATTTATTCGCACATTTTTCCTATGTTGCATTATATTGAATACCTTGTGCAGCGCAGAATTTAAGCCGTCTATACGTAATAGAATCGTCGATGCCCTTTCATGCACCTTCATGTCATTCCACTTCTTCCAACCTTGCCCAGCCAGACCGTACGCTTGGTCATTTGCTTTACAAAATTAAACAAACAGTTACACAAACCACAAATACGCGTGAATGAACGCTGTATAAAGAGCTTATACACTTCGATCGTGTTCTATCTCCCAGTTTCAGGAAACAAGTTGACACATTTAATACATCAATTAATCAACAAGATATATTCTGTCTCTTATATATCCACTACTGTGTAGGCAATTGGATATGTGCACACACTTAACGGATGGGTAGACCCTTCTTCATCTTTAGCAGCAGCAGGGGTGAATCAGACAACTTTTTAGAGGCGTCAATTTCTCAAACCAAGCCTTCTTCGAAATCATAAAAAGCGTCAATTTGGCAAATTAAGACTTCCTTGTAAATGCTTTATAGATGTTCATGGGCAAAAATAAGACGCCACAATTGTTGTCCCCCCCCCCCCCCTGCTGCTGCTATGGTTTTAATAATCCTTGAAATCGTAAACGATTTTCACGATAAAAGTTGCTACGTTTTCAACCGAATATTTGATCAAGTAGGATACGATATCTTGATCTAGGATCTTGCAAATTTATCGTTACAAATCCATGCAGAATTGACTGAGCATGACTAAAAAAATTTCTATAGAGATTATAATCCATATACCAAGTCTAGTGAATATTTCGTAGCGTATGTGTATCGACTCCATTGAATACAGTAAGAATATTACAGTTATATCTGATCACTTTTGGTATTTGAGTGTATCGTTGAGTGACATATATCACGTCAGTGTTTTTATGTCTGCCTCTGGAAAATATCTTAGCAGGATTCTTTTGATTATCTAACATCGCATCGTCATATACGACTAAATTGTTAATACTTCCATCAATATCATCAATGCTTGGTGCTTCTTCGATATCAGTTATAAATTCAATAATACCCTCGTCGGTGATTTCTGCTGCCGTTTCGTTGTAATCATTTAACACTTCGTAGCATCGCTGATCATCTACACTTGGGGCTATTAAATACAACTTAGCACATTGTATCCATCTCGTTATCAAATTAAGTAGCAGTTGTGTTTTGCCACTTCCAGATGGTCCGATTATAATCATACGAATATAATTCGGCAACATCGCATGGTGGTTAATATGTTCCCGTTGTCGGGTAGCTGAATAATCAATTACATTCATGTTATTATAAATATATTATGGATCTATATTGTATGAAATGTAAGAAGCGTACTGGCACAAACGACTTGACGATTACAACTAAAAATAACAGATCAGCACTTTCTGGTAAGTGTGTACAATGTGGTACCAAAACATGTAGATTTGATTCTATGAAAACTGCAGGAAATTCTAGCATTTATGATGATTTAAAAAACGAGGAGGTGATATTACAGCCAAGTTAGTTAAATTACCAGTAACAAAATGGGAAACATACCCAGGAGAAAGAACACTTTCCAGGGTATAATTATTGTGGACCCGGGACCAGACTCGATATCATACTACATGATCAAAACCAACCCCGACCAGGTGAAAACCTAAAAAATGCCATTGATAGCGCGTGTCATGCTCATGATGTTGCTTATGAAAGCAGTAATCTGCAACACGGACATATCGCAGATGTGAAATTAATGCATGCGTTAAATTATATGACTGATAAATCTTTCAATGAAAAATTGGCTTCATTTGTGATAAAATAATCTATGAAAGGCATATTAATGATGGGTGATGGTAATTAATAACAACATGGAATATATTTATTATTCTCCAAGAGGATACTGGCGGGGCAAAGCGGCAATCAGTAAACTCGTAAGCGCTGAAAAGGTTAAAAATACCACTGCAGCGGATTGGTTATCCAAACAGGCAATATGGCACATTTATCTACCACCTCCTAAACAAATGAACTACTCGCATTTTGATGTCAGAACCGTTAATGAAGTTCATCAGGCTGATATATTATTTATACCGCATGATGGTGTTTACAAGTACGCTCTAACTGTAGTTGATGTTGCGAGTCGATACAAACAAGCAGAGCCGCTAAAAACAAAATCATCAACTGACGTGGCTTCTGCATTTGAAAGGATTTATCGAAGGGGTCCTCTGCACTGGCCAAATCTATTACGATTTTATCCTGGCAAGGAATTTCAGGGTGCAGTGTTATCAACAATGAAGGATCATAATGTCACTATCAGACGAGGACATACTGCACTACATCGCGATTAGTCAATTGTTGAACGATTTAATCGGACACTTGCTAAGCGGTTATTTGGAAATCAATACGCGAAGGAATTCATCCAGGATAAACGATCTCGTGAATGGGTCAAGAGATTACCAGGCGTGATTACCACGCTGAATAATGAGATTACTCGAACAATTAATATGAAACCTAACAACGCGATTTAAAAAAGGAAATAGCTGTAAAGCCGCAAAATGATTTTTCGAAACAACCAATACTCGGCAATGTCACTGTTATAAATTTAGGTGGTAAAAAAGGGCTACTGATCCTATTTGGAGTGTTACTGCACATAATATATCTAATATAACACGATCTACGGGTAGACCAACAATCTATAGGTTGGATTCAACTGCTCCTCAGCGGGTATTTACTCGTGAACAACTACAAGTGATACCCGAAGATACTCAATTACCACCGCGTGGTCTTAACTAGCACCTTTTCATCTGTTGCACTAAAGACAAGTCGGCATCACATTATCTCTGGTTTGACCATTACTACTATCTTTTCTGTACACGATAAATTGGCGAGGATCTATATCCGATCAACACCAATTCATTATACAATTGCAACTCACGCAGTGATTATTCTGTTGTTTTTTCAGTGTAATTATTAATTCAGCATCAATGTCAAATTCTCTATTATTTTTTGTATCCTAATGTTTATAACCAGAGAGCTTTTTTCTGATTATATCATCGCTGACAATATCACTTATTGTTGTGTCATTAGCATCTAAAACAACTCTTCGAAGTTGATTTATTCTTCGTACTCTGGACACTGCAAGATAAATAAAATTCGACCACTCGATGTAATTATCTATGATCCAAACAATTGTATCGGATATAGCTAATCCCTGTGAAGAATGTATTGTCGCTGCGTAATCTAGCGTCCATGGGGATTTATCAGCGCGTAATGCATCTTCGACGACATTGGTATCAACAGCACAATATCATCGAGAATTTGCTTTTCACTTTTTCCAGGAATTTCAACTTCGATATTTTGTGTTTGTGTATCCTTTGTCTATAACACAACGGCGTTGTAAGTGTTGCAAATTTTTCTTTATGTAACTCAAATAAACTTCATCTGAAGTGTGTCTCCGACTATTTTTCTACTTGCTACTATCGAATCGTTTGGTCTCCACGCTTCCCAGAAATCATTTAATGGGGCTTCCGAAAATATTTCACGTGCTATTTCACATTGAATTCTACCCGGTTGTAATCTAATTAGTTTTTTGAACTCGCGTAATTGTTCATCAAGTGCTCTATGATCAGTATTAATTTCTTCATAATAGTCTACAACTTTCTTCAACCAATCATGTGGGGATAAACCAACAAATCTTTGTAATACATCTAACGATACTGTGCATATTTCATCCCAAAGAATGACTTCAGAAATATATTTTTCCCATTCGATCAGGAGTCCATTCGTCGCCTTTCCATCGAAAGAAACTGTGATAAGTGCAAGCATTATTAATTCCTCGCTGTTTCATCTATCTTGCAAGTCTGTGGGTCGGTGTTAGCACAATAATATTTGATTTGGAAACGCTAGCGTTGTTACGAAATAATTCAATCGCACGAGTCGTCTTTCCTGACCCACCACAACCGTTTAGGTAGCTGGTTTTATATCTACATATTGGATCAGATATCGACGGTGAATTAGATTGTTCTGATATCTGATTATTTTTCAAGTAATTGTTTTCAATCGTAACATCTGCTGATTTGGAATAATCACGCAGCATTTCCTTTTTAATTCTCCATGATCCCCAACTCTCTTCAGGATTTGTAAATTCAGCCACTGCTTCGCTGTGTTTCACGTTTATATAAAATGAATCAGTGGCGACTCTAACCGCAGTGTCAGGAAATCTATATATCATTGAAAATAAATTAATATAAGCATAAGCTAGCATAGACGACCTCAAATGTGCATACTGAAGATTTTTCCATGGTTGTAATTAACAATTGTATCCAATTTGGTTCCATCGAACAAAAAATCGTCTTTACGATTTACATGTATATCTTTAGATATTACATTTGCGATTATAAAGTCGTATTGAGCATCATCTATAATCAACCGTGAAGAATGAAGGAGAAATTATCCACCCTGAGTGAATTTACCCATTATTCTTCTACCGAGATCTTTTGCCTGTTTATTTCTAACTTCAAAGACTTCTTTTGACCGTTTTGCGATATATTCTCCGTCTAGATCAGGAAATTGTTTTCTATAGTCGCTGAATATGCTATCTAGACTATCGGTTTGTGGTAACCAAACCTCAGTCTGCGCTCGATATGATATAATCGCTTCACTGACAATCAGCGATATCAGCATTTTATAATCAATCTTATAAAGTAATAACACTATTGGCATCTAGTGTTTTTCAGAGATTTGTCTACCAATCCAAATATAACAGCACGGATGAAGTCCTGTAGACAATTCAAATGATACCACACGAGATAATCCGGTAAAATCAAAATCAGGCTATGGGCCATTAATTGCAACATGAGTCATCTCATGTGTGGGATGTCCAAATCGTTTAAAATACTCAGGGCGTTCTCTGTACCCGAGAAAACTCCCGGGATAACACGCAACCATATCAAATGAAATAATACTTTCAGAGGTGTATTTTGTATTCCATAATCCACCATGGTTATATTTAACGTAGCTTGATTTAATATATGATAGAACTTCAGCTCTTGTTGGTTTCCACGTGTTTTTCTTTCTCGCAAAATGAGCCGCAACTGACGGAATTGTAAAACAATTTGTTAATAATTGTTCGTTGTCTTCTGTTGAAAAACCATTAGCTAATTTTTTATTTCATTTTGTAGGGCTTCAGTACGGTATAATTCTCCGTTTGGTCTTACAAATTGATCGAATTTACCCTCTTCGTCTTCAAAACTGTGAAGTAACCACACCGACACAGGATCGTTTTTACTTGACTGAGAGATAAAATCACATAAATTTCCCGTGTAATATTTTATTGTTCTATTCCGCGGAAATATTGTTACCGCAGGTGTCCACGCGTGTTCATTATGATCAATACTGTTGATTGGAGCTCCCTGTGATTTATATTTTGGTTCGTTTGATATTTCTCATGTTATCGTCATTATGGTTATTGGAAAACTTAATGATGTTTCTAATTTGGTTATATCTTGAATTGATGCTCCGTTCTTCCTAACTGTTAATTCCCATTCATTTATTTTTTTTACGTCTTAGATAAGTCAATTTGTTTCCACACAGCACATTTGAAAAATGCTCTATTATTCGTTCTGCTACGCAATTTATCCTTGACGAATATTTCATTGGTTTTAATTTTTCAATTCTATGTTTATCATTTAACGAATAGATTCCATAAACAACTGCTGTTACAGGATAAGATCTTTCATAGTAAGGTTTGTCAATTACAGTCAGCAATCCTGGTTTGGAATCGTGACTCAAAGTGATATATCTTTTATCTTTCAAAATTTTTTTAAATTTGTGACGAATAATCCAATTCCCCGTTTCTGAGCGGATAATGAATTTCACTCTTAAGAAATATTTTTTCTTGTCACGATGTGAGATTATAAGTGCTGCTCTTTCATCGTTCATGATAGCATCAACGACTCCATCGATTCGAAATATTGAAAACAATGAGATGCTCCATCGCATTTGAATTCATTGAAACAATCGCGGATTTTTCCTATCATGCTTCTATCACTTATTAGACTCTTTGTTACATCTACGGAGATTCCATCGAGATTGAATTTAACATTTTTCCAAGGCGTAATTCTCGATAATCTCTCGAACTTTTTCATATTATTTTTAAAACAGGTATTCAAATAAATAATTTATATATAATGAATCATTGCAAATGGCTTATGATAGGATCAGTAACCGCATGTAACAGATCATGGAACTATGTGAATATCATTTGTAAAGCGTTCGTAACGGAAGTTTTGGAAAACTCCTTTGCATACAATGTGAGGTAGATGTGAGAGGAAAATCGCAGTTGTGACTGAGTTGCGGTGGTAAGCGATACAGAGATTGGAAGCGCTATTATGATAAACGTATCAAAGATTTCCGTCAAAAACTCCATCAATGACAGTGACAGAATCAGCAACACAATCATAAAAACACTTCAAGACTACATTGGAAGATTTCCAAATAATGTAATAATTAAACCAAAAATTCAATTAGACAAATGGCATTATATATATATATATATATATATATATATATATATATATATATATATATATATATATATATATATATATATATATATATATATATATATATATATATATATATATATATATATATATATATAAATATATATATATATATATATATATATATATATATATATATATATATAAATGGACCAAACATTTCAACCGCATCCCGTGATCAGCAGTTATGAAGCGTCTCGTGACGGTATTGTCAGAAACCGTAGACTAAAGAATCCATTATGGATTTGTGAATAATCTTGGGTATTTGATATTTGGCGTGGGAGGGAAGAATATCTTAATCATCGTTTCGTGTATGAACGTTTTCATGGATTGATTGAAGATGGTCTTGTTATTGATCATATTGATGGATGTCCTCAAAATAACAGATTGGATAATTTGCAAACTATTGCACGGAGTGCATTTGGAAATACTGGTACTTGTACATCAATTGGGAAAAGACCTATAAAATCATTTAATACAGCAACTAATGAAGAAATGGTATTTCAATCAATTACTAAAGCCGGTAGGTAATTTGATATTTGTATAACCTCGGTACGATCTGTTGCAGCAGGAATTTATCAATCGGCCCCTTCGAAGAGCTTGGAAGATATAATTAAGTTTACATATTTCTGAATTCTATTTTGCATCATGTGTATAACACCAAAGGGAGATAACTAGTGCACATATGTGTACGGCATATGAATGGGTTACCCTCAGTGGGTTTTTCTAATTAAATTCCATTGGTTGATTTTATGTCAGGCAAACTTTATCTGAATTCGTACCCCACTGCTGCTATGGGTTTAACACTAATAATTTAGGATGAAATTTTTTACGATAAAAGTTGCTACGATGAAAGTCTTAAGATGAAAATCATTGTTGAAATTCGAGGAATTTTCACGACTTCACAAACAGAATCATTTGTAAAACCTCGCCGCGTAAATCAATTAGATTGTTGCACTGGTCAGTGGGTTTGAAATTCATTCTCGTTTATGAATCATAATAACATCTCATATAGGCTGGATTAGTTGGATCCTCAATAATTAGAAATCCTGGAGGAACCGTTGGTGCAAATGAGTATAAAATATATCCTTGTTGAGCTTGATTTGATCGCTCGAGATTTATCTGATTGCTTCCTTCAATAACATCACGTACTAAATTAAATGCTATCACCGAGAATATATTCACATTTTGAGGGGCGATATGCCTACCACCACCATCTGGGTCATTATTATACTTGAGGATTGTTGTTTGTAGTTTCCATTTGTTGAGTGTCAGAGAAAAATTTTCTTGAAAAAGATCATTAACAGATTTTTTTAGTTCATTTGCGTTATAACCATAAAACTTGAAATCAGGTAAATCAGCTTCTGTTATATTGTAACCAGTTATTGATTTTTCTTTATCTCCGTTCTTATCATTAATTATTGCTTGAATTATTCGTTTATTGATATATTGCATATCGTATACAATCTGATTTAATATCCTAATGTGTTTTATGATCTCATCACGTGGCCTTGTTATATAAGAGAGTTGCTCTTGTAAGCTCCGTCGTAGTTGTTCTAGTTGTGTTCTATGTAATTGATTAATCTATTTCAAATAATCAATGATATTAGTTAACGTAAATGTAATTGTAATGGTTGAATCAGGAGTTTTCTCAAAAACAAAATACCATTGCATGGTATCGTTATCGATAAATGTAAATCTATCGGTTCATTTTGTATTTTTTATATCAAGTAAATATTCTCGACATGATGGGTTGATTTCAAGATATGATTGTACATCCGTGACATAATAAGATTGTTTTGGTTCGGGTATTTGACAAGATGCATCAGGTGGTATTTCAAGCCATCCTAGTATTGTTCTGATTGAACTCTGATAGATATCTACTACATAACTAGGGAAGTTTATCTCAGTCGCGGATGATAACGTCGGCTCATGAACTGTTATAGCGATCTTCGATTCTGGCGTTCCAGTAATGGATTTTATTCTACGTTGAAATTCGTTATTGATTTGTTCAATTTGGTGAGTCCCAGCTGGTAGCGAATCAACGTTCCAGTCTGGAGTTCCGTCTTCGCAATTCTTATTGGCAAACACTAATGAATTATTTGGTTGTTGAGCACCAAATGCTAGCGACATATTGATAGGCCAACTGTAATATACTCTTAACTTTGCTAAAGCTGTCTCCGTAACTGGAATCGGAGTAGGGAAATTCACACTGAATTCAGTATTCGTTGATATTATTGAGATCATGCTGGTTTTCACCGGGTTGTTATTTTCCGCTATTCGATGAATTAGTTCTTGCGACGACATTGACACTGTCATTGTTGTAGTTATTATACTACTATTGTTGTTCTAATTTTGACATCAAAAACACATAAACACGTACCATCCCGCTGAACTCACTAACTGATATTAATGTATGATCGAGTGATGACGATACCATCTGGGATTTTTGAGAGTACGCGGTTGACACAACATGAAATTTAACTACATAGTCTTGTAGCTTGTGCTGGCTGCATGATGATATTTGTTTTGTTATTATTGAAATAATTCCCGCGATTGTTGTTGCCGCTGCTATACATTGTTATCGAGGAGAGTATAATACCAGCTCCGGTGATTACACCACTCAACGAGTACACGGTAACATCAACAGCGGTGATTCTTCGTCAGTACTTTTTTTATTTTTACTTGAAAACCTAAAGTGAGTGTTTTGACTTCAGTTTGAAATTCTCTGACTTGATCATAACGATATTGCTGTGATATTTTATTTATTACAACAGATTTAAATTCAAGCCACTAGTTGCTTAACTGTTTACTTAAATCTGCTACGAATTCCATATACCATGTTACTGAAACCCTAGCCAAATATACATCCGTGGTTGTTGTCATGAATATTTAAATTGTTCCTTTGTCGATGATCGTTGATATTATATTGTTGACCCCAGATGAACTCGTTGGTGAAATATTAAATTGAGTTGGTGTCACTAGTGTTAATCAATGAATACATAAAATATTGTTTGCAGGTGTTCACATAAATGATCCATGTTGGATCGCGTACACGTTATTTATGATATTTTTTTTTTCGTTTTGCATTTTTGTCTTTTCAATGATTGCTATCATCCTCGTTGCATCATTTTTGATTGCATCGATGAAGTTTTTCATATCTTCAACGGATTTTTTAAATATGAGGAAGTTTTTTGTCAATTTTATCCAACGTGGTTGCAAAAAAAATATCAATTATATATCATTATATATATATATATATATATATATATATATATATATATATATATATATATATATATATATATATATATATATATATATATATATGTACATATATACATACATATATATATACATATATATATATATATATATATATATATATATATATATATATATATATATATATATATATATATATATATATATATATATCATATATATCATTTTTATGAAATGATGTAAACTTTTCAACGTGATCATCATATCTGGATTGAAGTGTTGTAAACTCTAACATAGAAGTTTTTATCTCTGTGAGCTTTGGTGTGGTCACTGGAGGATTACCAAAAAATTCTAAGACGGATTTATCAATATTGTCCGTGATGGATTTTTGTAATCTAGTAAATTCTTTAAATGCATTTAAATGATCTTCGTACTCTTTAACATGATCCACGTATTCATTTTTAAACGTTACAAACTCTGATATAGAAGTCTTTATCTCTGCAAGCTTTGGTGCGGTCACTGGAGGATGTCCAAAAATTATATTAGTGGTTTATCAATATTGGTCATGATTAATTTGTGGAAACTAGTAAATTTATTAAATGCATTTATATGATCGTCATACTTATCATTGAGTGATTTCAATGAATTCGCCGAGTATATATAATTGTTTACGAGTGTTAATATTTTATATGTGATTGTTGAGTCATGTGCGCCTGGTTTGAGTTTACCCTGATTGGAAAACAACGCGATAGTATCTCCTACTGCGTTCCATTGTTTAACTAAAATATCATCCAGAGAAACATTAATCGTTTTTAATTTACCCAGACGATCTTGAAATACAACTGTATCATTGGGATCAATATTTACTAAGTTCAACATCTAAGCTATTTCATCTTATATTATGTTTATTTACATCACCGGTTGCAGTGTCGGCATCGGGTTTCCTCAACATAGATACAGATCTTCCCTATATATCGACCATTGATATTGTACAAATCTGTGATTTTCAAAGTACTTCGTTGACGACTTTGTCGTTGCCAGCGACTACTTGTATATTCATTTATGACTTGAGGAGGTGGTTTTCTCGATGATGAAATAGCGTCAAGGACATTTAATACTTCTATGCCGCATATTGGTGGGTCATTCATTTGTTGTGTTGGTAGCGTAGAATACCAAGTCTTCATTTTATGAAAAGTATTTAATTGTTGTATATAACGCATGAATTCTTTAGGCGGCGCTAACCAATATGAATCGAAATAACCGATTACACGGGAATCAAAGATTCCTGAACCAAAGGCTCTCCAATTAGTAAACTGTTCCTGGTATTCTCAGGCAGCTCCCTTTGTACCATGATTACGGGGTTCTTGGTAGTCTTAGACCCTTTCCCTTTTTTGTATCCTTTTCCGGTTGCCTTCTTTAGTGCCATCCCTGCCGCAGTACCAACGGCTCCTAACACTGCCGCTTTAGCTACCGCTGGGGCTGCTGCAGCAATTAACGCTGGTATTGCAGCTAACAACGGAAATATACCAACTGATTTTATCATGATTTTAATCGCATCTGCAGAGAGAGAGAGTGATCTGAACGCCCCTTTTATCTTTGAAAGCATCATTGAAATGTTTTATTTGACGATTCGTAAGTGACAATTTATTCTGACCACCAGACATCTGATTGTGTTTCAGCGTTATCATGGTTGCACATTTTTAGCTGATTCTGATTGCAATTCCTTTACCTGACCATTGGCCAGGGCAACACTAATATGACAATATGACATTAGTAAAACTACTAGTAATTTAAATAACAGATTGATCTAATTGTTGCATTACATGTTTTTGAAAATATTTCATATTTTCTACTGGCGCATCGGTTACTCTCATTCTTCCACAAACACCTTCGAGTAACATTGATTTCTCGCTGAGAATGACATCAACTGCTCTGTAATTAACACTATCAACAGGGTGGGTTACACGGGGTCTAAAGTGTATATCAACGACATATTGTCTTGCTAAATCAAGATTTTTCAGTGAAAAGTAATAAATCGAATATAAACATTTAGAAAACAACTGTGATATTTGCAGACCGGTATCTACATTTTGATCGCGTCCCATATATGACAACAGACGATGATATACACGTGCTATTTAGTTGGTATTGTAATCAAGTAGTATGTCCACGGATGGTTCCTGCTGTCCGTTTATTCTCAGCGGGACTTCATTACACCAAATTTGATCAAATATCATATGGCTGAGTTCTTGATTGTTTAATCGCGCAGTATTCTGTAGCCCAATAAATATATGACGTGGGGCTGAAACACCTTGTTTTGATACCAGGTGCCATGTAAGTGTACCTGTAATATCAGATTCCATGGTATCTGTGGTCATGGATAACCAACTTAACAATGATTTTCCTCCATGATCCATAAATGATAGTAGCCGTTGTTCTGTTGTGATAGATGGAGTCATTAAGGGCATCCACAATGATGGATTTGTTAACATAACTTTAGCCTCGGAAACACCAGTACCACGCCAGATTGCATCATTATCATTACAATTACGCACGAGTTCTATTGTGTGCTTCGCTCCATAGAAAATATTTCTAACATTTATACAAAATCCGATAATTTGATGCAGTGGAATCGCGCATGAGAATCGTCGACGCTGTCCCCCTAACGTTAATACGCGTGTTGCAGACCCTAGATTGTGATTAGGATTAATATATACGACATCAAAAGCGGCGGCTGGTCATGTATATCCGGCTGCTGAGGGATAGACTGCAGTATCTCGTGTTGCCTTTACCCTAGTATGACAAACGTGTTCAGGGTGATCATTAATATCTTTAGAAAAGATCATAGATGGACCTGCCTATCTTGTTTAATCATCAGAATATCGTGTTAACCCTATTATTGTTGTGGCAACATCAAGCTCACGTTCAAAAGATTCAATTTATCTTCCATCAATCTTGTATCTCGCACTTTCAAATAGCGCTATAATTCCATTATTGACAAAAAGAACTATGATATTTTGGTTATTGTCATATGCTGTATTAGCTGCAAAATTTGTTACATGTTCTCCTTCCACTTAACAAAATGCTTCAGCGGGTAAAAAGTATTTACTGGTATCATGAACCTGAAGATCGATTCTTGATCGAAGATCTATTTGTACTGCATGATAAGAATACAATTGATAATCGCGTTCTGAATCATCTTTACGCAATGGGGATTCCATATCACACGCTGGATCAAGTGTCAGTTTGAACATTTTTTTAAATATATTCCTTGATCTAAATCGTGGTTTTCGTCCTGATTTTAAGCCACGTCCCACCAACATATTTGCGGTAATATTATCCTGGTAACTTGAAGTCACCAACGATGCTAATTTCTGATCCACTGCGCTATTTATTATTTTACTAACACTTGCAGGCATCACTTCCGTAGATGGCAGCGATAACTTCACTGACGTCGAAGTCATTTGTGGTTTCCTTCGCCGCCGAACTAACAACATTAGTTTATCATTTGCAGCGGAATATGCTTTCCCGGAAATATCTCCAACAGCAATAACACTCTTATCACGAATAACATCAATAGCTTACATTGATAATTGTTTTGCGATTGGTGCTATTTTTGGAGCCATTCTTGCAAATAACCCTGCAATGGTATTGCCTAGACCATCACCATAATACGCTCTATAAACAGGCAATCGTGAATTTTCTACATAGACGCTGGATGGTTTTCATGGTTGTAGTGTATGATCATCTTATTATAAAAACACTAGTGTTTTCTATATGAATATTTATCTAATGTGGTGATTAATCACTGTGATAACCGTGGACTGTTTCACCGTCTACTAACTCATCAATGAAATCTCGATATGTTTTGATATTCATGATGCCACCTTGAAATAGCCACATACTGATATCAGCTGCTTCGTTAATTATTTCCTGTGAGTTATTTCCAGCTCGTTTCCCTGCTATGAGAACCTCTAATCGTGCTATATCGCTGAGGATATTACCAGGACAACGAACAACACCAATATCTGAAATTCCACTCTGAGAAAATTCCTTTCCACTTGATCTTTTATTGATACCAGTTGCATCTTTTTTCAGAATCATCTTCTGCCTTTATTTGTATTTCATCCGGGATCGGGTCTGCTGTATACACTGGTGGTGGTTGTGTGACACCTTTTATCATAGCCAAAAAATGATTAAAATCAGAACTTATTTCTTTTGTTATTTTAGTTTTACCGCGGTTTGCTAAAAATATTTTATTTTCCCAGGTGTCTTTGTCGTTTATAAAATCCCTAGACTCGTCGTTTTCTAAATGGTTATCTCTTATATTTTGCTTAAAATGTATTCTATTAAAATTAACTAATTCAGAGTCTGTTTTGATTCCTTTAATTATATTTAATGCATCAGTCGTTAATATATTTCCAGGTGAACAGTCTTTTATTGTAGCAGAACTTTGTAGTTCTTGTTAAATTTCTTCAAGTGGTTCAGGCGGTGCGCTAATATCAATATCACCAAGTGGTTCAATTTCTTCTTGAAGTTGTCGTTCTTGTTGTTCTTGTTTTTTTTTACAGCGGTTACTATATCACGAGGAAGTGTTTGTAAAGATTTTTTTGTTTGTTTTGATCTTTTTGCTATTTGATCAAGTACAGGAAGAAGAGGAGCTTCTTTCCTTGATCCTTCCTTTGGGATATCTCGCTCAGTGACTGATATTACACCGTTGGTTGCCGTGGTTATTGGTTCAAACAGATCTTCAGTCCCTGCAGTAAAAGCAGTATGTAAACTCTGTCTAGCTTGTAGTTTTTCTCTAATAGAATCACGGATTGGTATGAATTTCTTAATTGCAACTAATCTTTTACTCGTTAATCAAGTCGTTAGTGCTTCATTTACCATTATATAGAACGACATATTTTCTTGATAAATGTACGATAGAAAACGCTAGCGTTTTTAAATGAAGTGAAAAATGACCAAAATATCAATGAGTAAGAGTTCTATCTGTCCATTGTATTATATAGAACGTATTCTGTGGGGTTACCAAAGGAGAATTTTGAAGTTTGGCGGATAATATCTCTTATTGTTTTAACCCTCAAATTAATTGTGCTTTTGATACCATATTGCTGCCCCAATTCTTTTCTGTTTTTTTCGAAAACAGTGAATAACGGGACATACTTACCGACGTCGTTACAGAATGCATGGGAGTCGCGAATAGTATTCTGGATTTTCTTTATAAGCGTACACTTTTGGTAATACGTATTTATTATTCATAGCGCTGTATTCAATATCTTGAAAATCAGAAAGAATCTGATCACAATTTAATAGATCTGATAATTGTATTCCTTGATTTTTCAAATTTGAAATCTCAATTATGATTTCATTCAGAATTCATTTATATATAATAATATATCTCTAATTTGAAAAATTGATATTGAATTCATTTATATATAATAATATATCTTTCTAATTTGAAAATATTGATATTGAATTCATTTATATATTGATATTGATATATTTATCAAAACTATATAATAGCGATGATGAGCGATTATCATTCACACTGGGTTCATTCTGAATTATCCGTTGATAGTGGTTCACGTTGTGTTCTTTGGCATCCATGCACCCATTTTGGGGGAGGCCATAGACATATCTCCAGTGAAACGTTATAATATTTAGAAGACTGTCTATGTATTTTGTATAATAAGAATGAGAATAAATTTCCCGGGGGTGTATATAAATTACACCGTCACGTATTTGACGTGACGGGAGGTGTACACGAGGTACCTTTGGGTTGCCGCCCCCAATCATATAGAAAAAAAACCCCATCGAAATCGGTACCGTCGACAAATTGCCTGTTACGGGAATCGAACGATGGGCCTCTGGGAGAGACCGCAATGCGTTACGAGTACGCTAAATTCGATATCTACAAGTAAATGCTTTTGAAAACGATATATGTTGATCAAACCGAATACTTGAGGAAAAAAAATACAACTGTTTGTAATACTACGTATTTGATTCGTTTTCTTACAGATTATATCTCCATTGAGAATCATGACAGTTTAAACAGTACAATATGGTTAAGTCTTCTGTTCCAAGATGTTTTTGTTATAAATGGACGATTATTATAGTGAATAGAGAGACAGTCTGACGGAAGGAGACAAACAGACAAACAGTCATAATCTATTAACTGTGGTCATGACGTTTATATCAGTGGTGAACATTAGTTTGTTACAAGCAATAATTAAATAATGTAGACGCGCTCTGATTTTCCAGCCGACTAGCAGACATAGTATTAATAGCTGTGGAAGCGCAAATCGATAAAAGGCATGGCTTAGCTATGGTTTTACTGGGACATCAAAAGCCTTATTGATTTGTCTTAGAACAGGCGCAGGGGCGCGGAAGTAGACATAATTATTTAAAAAGAACACGGACATTATGAAAAATACTTGCTATTTTTTTATTTGGAAACGCTAGTGTTTCTACAACAGGTTCAAAGTATTATCGTTAAAAAATTGTTAAAACCTTAGCAGCAGCAGGGGAGACAACAATTGTGCGTCTTTTCTTGCCCACGAGCATCTATAAAGCATTTACAAGGAAGTCTTAATTTGTCAAATTGACGCATTTGTTTATGATTTCGAAGAAGCCTTGGTTTGAGAAATTGACGCCTGTAAAATGTTGTCTGATTCGGCCCTGCTGCTGCTTCTATCCTTATTCAAAAACTCATTCAAACCATTCACAACAGGAAATCGAATGTGTTTCGTTTGCCAATATACAGAGATGCGCCTGAGACGCTTATATTTTATGTGATGGATTCAATAACTGACCATTACGGCGTACCAATAATTGGTCTTCCATGACTTTCTAAGAATCGGATTGGTTGCAGTGCAAACAACTACACATCAGAATGATAATTTAAGATAATTATCTCAAACCACTTTTTCCCATAAGTAAATTGCAATCATTTTTTAGACACTTCGAATACTGCTTGGGACAAGTATATGCAATGCATTTCTCTAACCAACACAATCCTGTGCCTTTTATCCAATTATTAATGTGCAAGACTACCTAACGCTCAAGCGAATATACTACAGTACCGGTTTTAGTGAACCACAACTGGATACCTGTTGCCAGCGTAGACTTTAGTATAGAACTCAGAAGGACACCTGGTGTTTCTGTTTTTAACTCAAACCATTTAAGTTCCCAAATGGCAGAATTGGGACCCCCGCTGAGGCGGGTAGACAAGGTTTAAGTGACAACCAAATAAGAGTGTTAGGCCGCTGAACATGAGATCAATTTACGAACTACATAAGGTTATGAAAAAGGGTATCAGCATTTCAATCTTTCAGTTACTTTGTCCTGGCTTATGTCTGATATTAAGCGTAAATGGCTGTATGACTATTTGATATTGATACTGATTAACCATGGCTGTATTAATAATTGCCTATGATACTGATTATCTATTGATGTATATTACTAGTTGCTTATGATTCTGATTTTACATTGCTGTATATTAATATCTGCATATTGAGAAAATGTATGGGGTGGAGCGCCCAAGGCTGCTGTTTGTCGACTACGACTTCCTTCTGGAACCTCCGGCAGCAAAACCGGTATCAAATGTAGTGCTCAGCATTCATTTGGACCGCCGCTTGGAGAGGTCACTCCGTACTCGCTATTGAATGAGGAAACAATGCGGAAGGTGGTTTTTGATTAGTCTCACTCGGTTGGCGTAGGGAAATCGTTTCACGGGTCAGCTTTGATGGTGGGAGGATCATCGGGTTCCACATGACAACTAAGGCCGCATCTAGCTGGACAGCCCCGTTTAATAAGGTGTTGATCCGCATTTGTCTGCCAGTATGTGTCTGGATCTCAGTGTGTTGCTCAGCATGATAAGCAGACAGAAATTTCACACCAGACATAACAAACAAGAAACCAATTAAAATGACTGACTCCATCTCTTCGATTCGCAAGCTGGAATGTTCTCACCATGGCAACAGGCATCTCCGATGACTACAGGGAAGTGGATGACACCAGGAAGATAGCCATCAATTTAACCGAATTCACTAGACTAAATATCAGCATAGATAACCTCTAAAATACCATGCTTCCTTCTAGCAGCTCCCTCCGAGATGAAATTACACCGTCTCATGGAAGGGTCGGAAACATTAAGAGCTCCACCAGCACGGAGTTGAATCTCCCACAAGGGGCACTCAGCGTATATTGTTTATCCACCTCGTCTCTGATTCATGTCCTGTCAACATCATCAGTGTCTACTCTACCATCATCACTTCTTCCGAAGACAGAAAAGATCCATTCTATCTACAGCTGGTAAAAATAGATCAAAGGATGCCCTTAAGATGAACCACTATTCCTCCTCAGAGAATTTAATGCTAGAGTGAGAGTAGGCACGGATTACGAGTCATGGCCTACCTGCATCGGATATCATGGTATTTGAAAGACCAACGAAAACGGTGAGAGACTGCTGAAGCTGTGCGATTACCATGCCGTGTGTGTCATAAACACCATCTTCAAGTGTAAGCCATAATACAGCAAGTCATGGGAAAACTCCAGATCCAGTCGCTGGAACCAACTCGATTTAGTCATCAACATGGGCTTTGACCTTAACATCGTCATCTCCAGCTGAGCCTACCACAGTCACGACTGAGACTCCGATCATCCTCTAGTGATCAGCATGGTGAGAATATAACATACAACACACAAACAACATCACTCAAAACCTAAAAGGCACCCTCGCATAAACACTGTGCAGATGTCGCTCTCCTCCAAGGTGGCAAAGTATGTGTCATTCCTGAACAAGGCTCTAAATCACCTGCCACACCACAATGCAACAGCCACGTGTGACGCCATGAAGAGTGCCGTATTCAGTACAATTATGTCCACGTTTGGTAAGAAGGAACGACCAAGCTAGGACTTGTTGAACGCACACCTAACAATGAAGGTACCAATAATCGAGGAGAAGCGATAGACCTTTTCATTCTCCAAACATGTCCTAATGTACACACGCGTGCTGCTGTCAGAAGTACCCGAAACAACACACCCAACGCATCGGAAGATAGCACCCGAACGAGTCCTGAAAACAGAGGTGTGAATAGATCCAGCGCAGTGGCGCGTTCTGAAACCTCCAAGGTCGGTAAAGTGGCAAGAAGATGGCTCTAGGCCATACATGCATTGAAATAAGTCGCCTCTATAAAGTATCTGATTGGAGAGAAGAACACCGACCACATGCCAATATCGGTGGAGCACTTCTCAGAGCTATATGCAGTCCATATCATTATAACGAATCCGCCCCACATCGATGAGCTCGACATATTGCCAACCATAGAGGAGCTCACAATCGTAAATGACTCCGTCCCAAAGGACAAAACACCAGGATGAAATATCATCATCCTCAAAAGCTATCGAATGTGGGAAACTCACATTGTTTCACCCACTGCATGAGATACTTTATATCCAATGAAAAGATGGAGCAGTCGCCGAATACATGCACTACTTGCAACTTATGACTCTTTGTTAAAAGTGGGCGATCTCACTGACTAATAATTACAGAGGATTCTCTCACCTACGCATCATTAATAAAGTGTACTCTCGCATCAAACTCAACAGGCCACAGTTGCTGACGTATCGTGTGTACTCGAAAGTACATTGATTGTTTACATCAGGAAGGTCGACGACAGACATATTATCTTTTCAAAGCGACAACTCGAAGAGAAAAGCTGAGATCAATATCAACCAGTCTGCCTGATGCTCATTGATCTCACCAAGACCTTTCATTTGGTGAGTAGGAACTGCCGTTTGTCCATCTCAGTAAGTCCAGTTGCCTCCTTGTATATTAATATTCGCCAATGTACTGTGTATCAATTACTACATATTAATACTTACCTATGAAACGGATTAGACAAAGCTGTATATTTAGATTTACATATGATACTAATTTTCCATGGCTGTATTCATATTTGTGTATGATACTGGCTATGAATGTATCTATTACTTTTAGCCTATGATACTGTTTATTATGGCTGTTAATATTTTCCAGTCCTACTGTAAATCAATGGCTGCATAGTAATTATTGTCTATAGTACGGATTCTATATAGCTGTATTTTAATATTTAACTATGATACTGATTATCGTTGGATGTATGATAATATTTGCCTACGATACTGATAATCCATGGCTGTATTAACCTTCGCTAATAATACTGGTTATCCATGGCTGTATAGTATTAGTTGCCTATGACTCTGATTATCCACAGATGTTTATTAAAATTTAGATATGAAACTGATTATCCATATCTGTATTAATCTGGCCTATAATGCTGTCTATATATGACTGTATATTATTTCTAGCTGTAATACTAATGATGATATCCTTCATAAATATTGACCTACGATACTGATTATCTACGGTTGTTTATTAATATTTGCCAATGATACTGAATATTCATGCCTGAATTGGTATTTGTCCTATTTCCGTTCGACATATACATGTAACAGTGTTTACAGAATACAATTTTTCTTCCTTGGAGCACATATCCTGCGTCGTATATTTTGCTTAATTCCTTCTTTTAATTTAATCATGGTAATGAAACTTTACATATATGACAGAGGAATGTTAAGTGTTAACCGGTCGTGTTTCTTTAGGGAAAATGGTGGTTTTGTTTGTTGAGAAAATTACGCAGGATTCATTGCGATTATTGATGGGTTTTAAAATAATTGGTGACAATTATATTTACAACAGTACTTTTGTAGTGGTTTAAAAATCTGACTTTACGTGAATAACGTGTAATCTTAATATATTTACTGAAGACAACAACTGTCATTTGATATTAATTATTTTGTCACGACAATATTACACAAGTAATAAAATATAATTTAGTGTCCTTGGATTGCATAATTGATAAATATTTATGTACGGTTCTTTTTCTTCTACAAAATGAAAATTGAGAGACATATTTAAATAATTGGGAGTTATCTGCCAGAAATTGGAGATATTACGAGATAGGGAGGTACGTGAGGAAATACCCCAAACATGGGAGTTGCTGTTTTTCTTTACCCGGCTTGAGACTTAACATATATAAAATGTTTGTGCTTGTGGAATTTCAGTCAGGACTAATGAGTTTATTAAGTCATCTGCCTGGGGCCTGTTCATAAAAAACGTTTCTTTGAACACTGACCAGAACAGTGCATACTCTTTTTTGTACGAGATGTTATATACTATCAGATTTGTCAATACGCTAACTGGCGTCCATGTAAAATACACTGCAATTGAATCATAAGAAGGAACGTTATCATTGTTTAAATAATTACTTTTGATTTCCGCTTTCAGTATTATTTGTGGGGTGTTTGTTAGTGTGTGAAACTCTAATGTGTAAAATACGCTCAATAGAAACCGTTCTCAATGCCGTTTGCACCTGTCCGCTAAATTATATCGTTTTACACACCAGTCGGTCCCCGATCACATCTCTTCACCCATAATTCAGTATTATTTCTCATGGATGTATAGTTTATAAGATATCAGTCCTTAGGTGTGTGTGTGTCACTGTGTGTGTGTGCGTGTGTATGTGTGTGTGTGTGTGCGTGTGTGTGATTATTTTGGGTAGGTAATGAATATGTTATTTTCATATAATACGATTGAACGCCATCCTCCGTAAATGAATTTATTGCACTGTGGCATGAAATTTACTGTTTGCATTACGCACCATCAGTTAATCGTTATCACCTTTTTGCACAACACACCATTAATTACTATTTATTTTGAAATTATATTGTTTTTTGTTTTTTTTGTAAATTCCAAAATATGAAATATAGTAACCATTTTAATGTAGTACTTTTCTGCTGTCATGTCGTAAAAACATTGTTGAAACATACTTCAACAGATATAGTTATGAGCTTATCTCGGAAGCAGATTCAACTAGTGATATGGTTATGCATATGAGTAGGAACACAGGACAGGAGGAAAATCTACCACACTAAGTCAGGTGATCAAAACGGTCTACACCTGGTTGATTGAAAGACTAGTGATATGGACTTAAATTTTTATTTGAGATGACTGTTATCGAATTATATTAAATTGTTTTTGTTTGAATTTCTTAATTTGTGCATTCAATAATGTAACATTTTCGCAGCTGAGAGCTTGGCATCTCTCCATCACTAGTTAAATTTCTAACAAAAACGGGCCAGGGATGGTCTTCTGCAATAAGATAAAATATATTGGGAGTATATCACCAAAGCTAAATGAAGGGAAACATCCACAATATATATATATATATATATATATATATATATATATATATATATATATTAATATTTTCTCCACCACAAATCCATCACATTCATATTGATTGGATAGAGTTTGCGATTGTGCGATAATATTGTGAAAAATACTCTGCATCAGCTCACACAGTTGTAATCGTATAAACTATAGTTATGTAAGCCCCGTCGCACATTTTATACCAGTTCATTGTGAAATAGTACTAGGAGGAAAACACAAGTTCACATTTACTTTGGAAATCTTTATTGGCTACATCGAAAGAGGATAACACAAGTAGTGTATGAATGAAAGAGTATTATAAATGACTTTAAAATATAATTTCAGTATCAGAATAATGCAATATAATTTGTTCTGGTGTACGTGATTCAAAATGTTTCCCTATGATTTCGTTGAAATGATCTAGACTTGGATCATTATAATAGACAGTTATAAGCACGTAAACGAAACATTTGTATATATGTTCATTCCATAAAATTCATCCACGTTTTATTATTATTATTATTATTATTATTATTATTATTATTATTATTATTATTATTATTATGAACACATATGTTTTCAAAGTATGGAAATGAATCTGTTTAGACAATATCTGGAGGTTATTTCGATGACATTTTGCGTTCTTCATTGTTGGATTGTTTTTGAATCCTTTTCATGGATATGACAATACAAAAAGGTATATATACTCTTTAATAAATATTGATGTAATGAAACAGCAAATATGTCAACAGTTCGTATGTTTCCAGCTGTATGTACCCTGCATTGCAAAGGATGGACTATATATTAGAGCAATATGATGCTACGTATACAGGTGCAAAAACAACATATAAGTGGCACGCGATTTTCATCACGACAACCTATACATACATTTATATAAGTAGATATGACATGAAATAATTGATCTTGAAACCATAACAGACATGCGGTTGTTTTTTTGGTTTAGACATCTCTATGCTGGGTACGCAGGATAAGCAATACCCCATCATCTCTTCATCAAGTTTTGTCTGACATCCTGGACCTGGCTGCAAACAAGAGAGAGACACGTACGCATTTAGTTGCCACTTCATCAATCATTGAGCACCTTGGTCGGTTAGTTGATTTATTATTATGTCAAATCTTAACTTGTGTGGGAGGGATCTGTGGATGTATATATACACTTCGATGACACACATATTAAGAATGTATTACATTCTTATTATTAAAGATTGGTTTAAATAAGGACATACCAATTACAGAAACAAGCTTATACTGAATTGAAAATAATGTAATATAGTACATGTCTGTTAAAATATGATCGTACCAAAGCATTGTCACTCAATAATAACAGTTAACTCACATTCAATAAAGGCATACAAAGCAAAAAAACCCAGCAAATTTGAGGTGTCATATATATGAATAAAAATCATCGATTATCCTATACTTTGATAACAGGAGAGACTATCCAGAATCAAAGCACATGCAGGCTGTCATGAGCACTGTGATGTTTGACTTATGAGCACATTTACTAAAAACATTTAATCCATAGGAATCAGAAGAAAAGTGTTTTGAACGAAATAAACAAGTACCTTAAAATTATGTTGCTTTGTTAATTGATAGGAATTACTTCTCTCATATGTAAATATACTTGCAGAATTGGCCATCAATTATTTTCATGAGCTATATATATATTTCTATGTATGTATGAATGTAAGTATGTATGTATGTATGTATGTATGTGTGTGTGTGTGTGTGTGTGTGTGCATGTATATGTCATAAGGCGATATTGCTTGGTATACTTACGCGTTGCTGTCTAGTTTGCTCTCTTCTAAGGCTCGTGCGAATGCATCTAGAAGAGCCCCATCACCTTCTAGATTCGCATACCGTTTGTGGAGGTCTTGAAAAAAGCATATAGGGAAGAAATTAATATATAAATAGTCAATGAACACAATAAATAAGAAGAAACGTTACATTTTCGATAATATCATTCTTTACTTTTAATTACCTTGGTATGAGAAGGTCATCATATCTTACGTCGTTGATATGAATATATGTACAGATTAACATTTTGCAATTGAAATAGGTAATTGACCCTTAGAAAACATCCATGTCGAGTAATACATTATCACAGAATAACATCTCAGAGAAGGCAGAAATAACAATAATGCAATCAGCCAAATGGATGAAGAGTAAGTTATACAAGTCATATTTACACATAAAAAACGTACTTCTGAACACAAAGCGTGAGTGTCCAAATTTACTTTTATCCATGGCAACAAAGTTATGATTTTGTTGACCAAAAGGCCAATGCAATTCTTTATTTTCCAGTTGTCGCCTTTATTATGTTAGTACGATGTAGCGTGCATGTGATGCACAGAAATAATAGAGACGTAATATAACTTTGATAGAATTGGTATATTGGTATATGTATGATAATTGTAAGAGGAATACATATTACAATTATATGGTTCATACCATAAATTGCATGAATTACATTGTTCAAATTGAAATCCAGTCTATAACAAGTAGATAGGTCAATATATAAGAACGACTACATACCCGAGATTATATTTATATTTATATAATAAGAAGAAAAGAGATTATCAATCTATATCAGTAATATTATGTATTTCAAGGGTATCGGACATAATGCACAATTCAATACATTTATAATTTGTATCATAAATTAGCACACATTTTAGATTAGTTTTATCTATTATGTTGAGGTGTTCTTCGAATCATTGTTTCATCTGTCATCAGAGTAAAACTCGATATTATGTTATGACAAATGACGACTGGAAATGTAACCGTGCCTAACATTAATTTTACGCTAAGAACGAAAGTTTTCAGTATTTACTTATGCTATTGTCGAGGTATGTAATGTAACATCAGTGCTCTTGAAGACAAAGCACCCTGGTAGACGATACATTTTTAGGCACAGGTTATGAACGCTGGAAACACTTCTTCCGTGTATACTCTCCACTTTGTCCGCGTATGTTTGCCACTTAATAAGGTGTGCAATTGTTATATTTACCAAATGACGAACATTGTAAATTACTTCCTAACAACATTGAACGCCTTATTTACATGTACATGCGAGCAAATTCACAAAGAGAAACAATTGTAAACCACACTGATTCATCCATAAATACAAACATACATTAATAAATAAATAAATAAAGACATGAAAAAGCGATCTCAAATATGTGAAAGAATGCAACAGCTACATTCATGTTACATCTCTAATTAAGGTTAAATTTTATCTCTGAATAGTGACTATACGAATGTCTTTCTTTACTTTGCAAGATGAATAATGAACTAGCTAAGATGACGGGACAATACTGCTTTAGTCAAATTAAAAGAGTGCGACGGGATAAAGATAAAATAAATATATTCCATTTGCATTTGCGCAAGAAATTAATTGACAAATAATATGCATCCCATTAGCTCAAAACTGTACGAAATAAAAAAGGGTCAACAGTTTAGATAATGTAGAAACAAAAAATATCTATTTTTCTTGATGCAAGCGAAGCGAATGAAAATGAAATAATCAGTTGCCACACATCAATTAAGCAATATCTAATTATCTAACCATTGCAATTACTTCTAAATATTGATTTTGTACCGTTAGCGCGTTATGTGACATTTTGCTTAGGAGTAAAAATGCTAGTACCATGTATACATACATATCGTTTCTGTTTCTATGTACATCGCGTCAGAGAATGACTATTTTCAAAAACGACTGAAATGTGCGAAAACGAGTATGTCGTTTGGAATGAAAATATACGTATTGAATATCAAAACCAATGTAGGAAGTAGTTAATAAATAAATACCTCTAGACAAAGCAACCGGAAACATGGACAAAAGAAGCAACACAACTGCGTGATTCCTCATCTTCAGACACTGTATTTAATTTCTTTTTTGATTATTTGCTCTATTGATGTTCTTGTTTGGAGCTGCTTTTTATATATATCCTCATTCGCCATGGTCAACATCTTGACCAATAAAAAGAATGTGAGGTGTAAACTATTGAACTAGAAGAAAACGAAACCATGCAAACTACATTATCTGAAAGCCAATTGTGAAAATAGAAGATCTGTAAGATATTAGAAATGTCTTACACCACTCCTTTGGACCTGCCAGAATACAAACACATTAGTGTCTCATCAAAGTACATAATAGACGCTTGAAAATATAGTGGTCCAATGAATGATAACAAAAGGGCTGAAGATAGCGAGGGTCATATCCAATTTCATCAAGGATTTGATTGTGTCTCTTGTCTTTTACGAGATATAATATGCATTTTCAGAAATATAGAAAAAATATCGTTCGTTTTAATTTTATCATATGGATCAATGCGACGTTGTTGACTGTATGCTGAAACCAAATAGAAGTGATGAGTCACATCTTACCGTTGGAGATTTGACTCTGTCTATATACCCATTGTTATTGTCACACTATCTACAGTTGACTTAGATGGATCAGATAAAACCTGAAGAGCAGTATTACTTTGTAGCATAATATCATTCCTTCTCAATCTCAATAACCACAACAATCGGGATTTGAAATAAAGAGATTCGGGATAGTTTGGTGTTACAAAAAAATGGTGCTGATATGCTTCAAAGTTACTTGAAATCAATATATTAACATTATTAAATTATGGTAACTTGACGCGTGTACATTGGACATGTCAGGGTAAGTTCATAAAATCACCGACAGACTGCATCCCACATCCTAAACGTATCTACGCTAAGTCTTCCACTTGCGAAAATAACATGCTGGTGCTAAACATACAAAATCATGTTTTATTTTTATCAAAGCTGAATGAGATACAGGAGAATGCAGTTCACGTACTTTAGATACGGAAATTTCGATTTGATAGTAAGGGTGTAGCCATATTTTAGATATTGCGGGTGTATATAGCACATTATATTCCTACCCTATCTTCCTAAAGGAACCATAATCACTATTTGAGCCTGCTCTCATATTCTAAAACACAGTACTATTTGTCGATGTAGGACATGTAAATCAATTAGCATGGTTCGCCCGAATAGAATATCGTCGTATTACCTAAATGCCGCTCTTGTTAATTAATAGTTGAACCGAAATTAAGAATAAAACAAATTCAGTCTTGTTAAACCTAGACATTTGGCAGCATTCGTTCGTTAAAGATAACTAAACACTTAACAACTGCATTGTATTCCTTGGACCATTATTGCCTTTGATGTTTCCGTTATATGTCCGTTTGAAACAGCGTAGTATACTAGGTGAGTATGTTCTTCCATGTAATTATCATCTCCATCCTCTTATAAATATATTATGAATATGGTCAGGAACAATTTATAAAATCCGAAACAGTATTAATAACGGAAAAATACGTTAACATTTATTTACCCCATAATGCACATATTCTACGAATGAAACAACGTTCAGATCATTACCAAAAGCAATAATAATCACCCAGAACGAGGACTAAGTAATGCTCTCAATATCGGCAGGAGGACCATTTGTGGATACTAATCACCTATATACCTATATATATATATATATATATATATATATATATATATATATATATATATATATATATATATATATATATATATATATAATATGTCCATTTACTCTTAAGATTCGGATCTATATGGAACGCTGTTGACGTTTACGTATCGGACTTTGGAAATTTGTTTGATTTTCGTCTAAATTACTCCATATAATTATATTAAATTAGATATATTGTATTCACTAGCATTGCAGTATATACATGGTACAAATATAACAAATAATGGATTTGGGACAAGTATTTGCAGTTATGGAATAAATAATGTGGTAACACTTACCACGACTAGAATCAATACTAGTACTAGAAGTATTAGTCGTATAAAAATAGTGTGTTCATGTGAGAAATTTATATTTTAACGTCACTTAAGCAATTGTTCAGATATATAGCTATGATATCTGCAGCGAAACGGTTTATAGTGATTTCCTACCACTGGAACATCATGCCGCATAGATTTAGCATCATGCCCCACCCAGTAAAAATATCCTGACACCAGCCGAAACAGTCATACAACTAACTTTGTAATGTTGAGCACCATACAAGGCAGATGTTAGTACCATTTGTTTCAGTCTTTGTAATAACGTAATAGTCGCCTTCGAACATATGCTAAACATATTTATTTATAAATGATTCAAACGCCACAAGATAATAGGTAAGTCCTGCAAAGGCTGCAATGTATTGACGAAGAAATCACAGAGGTGACGGAACTGCAGTTATATGATCAATAGCTAGAAAAGCAAAATTTATGCCATGAAAATTGAACACATAAAATTGGATTAGTGTATGAACGGTATATCCACTCAATCTTTTCACTGTGATTCGCTTGAAACTAACATTTCTTAAATGGCAGTACTGACAAGTTAGTAAAACAGTTAGGTATGCCAAATGGTTCGTGCTTGGCTTAGTAAGAACAAAATCAAGAGTAGCTGCGAACACTATTACCTGACGCGTTCATGATGAAATGTGCACAACATACGCTAATATAATGGCAATAAGGCATTTAAAACAATCTGACATTTAAATTTGTATACACTTTAAAGAGTCCGATTAAATTATATACGCTAAAATGTGTTATGACACATATCGTTAATGCACCGAAAACCTGAAATATTCAGGGCACTAAAAGAAAAGTGGAATTTTTATTTGTTCAATTTGTTAAGTTTATCTTGGCTTTGCTTTTTTTGTTCGGATACATACCGCTAATTTGACGTTTATGTGTAACAAGACTTAAGACTAAAATATTGCAATGTTGTATTTGCAGACCTTGTAATTTGACACATTGAGTGACAAGCATGCATATACTCACATCTGCAATCGTTGTACATATTGATCTATCATTTCAGTAATATTGAAGGCATTTGTTATGATTTGCACAATAATCGTAGTCATTGTTAGTATATAGCACAATATATTTGAATTATAAAATTGCACCATGGAAAGCGAATACAATGATATTCAGTATCCTGACACGATAAAATTGTACACATATGCTTCTGAATTAGTGGTATATAGTGCCATCCTAGGCAAACAATATTTCTACGGCGTTTGGGATCACACCTGGGTATCAAAATATATCGATTCTAGAATTTTTCCCCACCATTTTGTCCCACATGAAAACTCTCGGCCGCCTCGAGCTGGGCATCCCCCGCTCAATAATATAGTCACCCGTCTTTGTCTGCCAGTGGGTGTCAATATCTCAGTTTGTTGCAGAGCTTGACAAGCAGACGGGAATGCCACACCATACATAATAAACAAGAAACCAATAAAAATGACTCCAACTCTTCGATTCGAAAGCTGGAATGTGCACACCATGATAACAGATATCTCCGATGAGATCTGGGACGTGGTCGACACAAGGAAGACTGCCATTATCTTTACAGATTTCCCTAGACTTAATATCAGCATAGCTACCCTACAAGAAACCAGGTTAGCCTACAATGGCTCCCTCAGAGAAGAACTATACACCCCACTTCCGGAAACCTTAAGAGCCTTTCCGGCACGGAGTAAGCTTCGCCGTGAAAACCTTCTTATCGGGATTTAGTTGAACCTCCCACATGGGACAATGAGGGTCTCTTGTATATCCGCCTCGCCACTGTTGCATGTCCTGTCAACATCAGCAGTGTCTACTCCACCCTCCCTCACCTCTTCCGAATACAGAAAGGAGCAGTTATATGGGCAGCCGGAAAAAAACCCAGGCAAATGATGCCCTAAACAGAAATCACTATTCATACTCAGAGACTTCAATGTTAGAGTTAGGGCATGTGCGGATCACGAGTCATGAGCCACCTGTCTTAGATATCATGATGCTTGAAAGACCAAAGAAAATGGTCAGAGACTGCTGGAGATGTGCACCTACCATGCCGTGTGCGTCATAAACACCATGTTCAAGAGTACGCACAGCTCAAAGTGTCATGCAAATACTCCAGGTCCCATCGCTGACAAGAAATCAAGTTAGTCATCAACAGGCGCTTTGCACATACCAGCGTCATCTCCACCTGATCCATCCACAGTCTCGACTGAGAATCCGAGCATGTCCATGTGAACAGCAGGATCAGACTACAGCCACACACACTACACACGTTCAAAACTAAAAGGACGCTCACGCATACACAATGCACATATGTCAGTCTCCTGCAAGGAGCAGGAGTATGTGTCCGTCATGGGCAAACCTCTAAAGGACCTGCTAGAGCACGTTGCCACAGCCAAGTGGAACGCCCTGAAGGGTGACATCTACAGCCATGTTTGGTAACAGGGAACAACCCATCCTTGACTGGTTCAACTCACACCTAACAATGATGGAACCATCAATCGAATTTAGGAGAAGCGAAAGACCTTCTTAACATAGAAAATATTTCCTAATTCAAGCACTCGTTCTGCCCTCAGAAGTGTTGTAGGAACCCCAAACTCATCGTAAGACAGTGCGCAAACGAGTAATGTCAACAGCGATGTGAAAGGACCCAGCGCAATGCCTGAAACATTCAAGATAGTTGCAGGGCAACATGAAGGCTCTAGGCCGTTCATAAAGGGTCGCGCGCATGAACTAAATGATTGGAGAAAAGAACACCGATCGTGGACAACATGTGTTCATATGGGTGTTGCACTACTCAGAGTAAAATACACAGATGCAGCCCCCCCCCCTCCAGCAGCATACATGATCTGACCACCATGGAGTGGCTCGTTCGTTTCTAGCTTTGGCATGTTGGTGCTTCATTTCGTCTTCTCATTTACTCCTTTCATGTGTTTTGTGTTCAATATACTCTTCTACTGCCCAATGTAATCTATCAAAATTAATAACATCTTCCTTAGTTCTAAATTGCTGGATATTAGGAAATATGTAATAAATACCCTACGTCAATGAACAATTTTTAGAGTATCGGCTGTTACTTATTAATGTATATAATTATGTATAAACCCTGCAATATCAATTATTATGTTTGGGGTTTTGGTATTGGCAAAACATTCGGCATACATTTATATGTTATATTGGCTTTGGATCTTAGTGTTTAGTGTTGCATTGTAGATTGTGGTTGTGGATTTTGTCGGGTGGTGGTCGAGTTGTTCGAAGATGGCCACCAATATCAACAGTTAATGTCTCAAAAACATTTTCAGTGGCTTCAGTTGCTATAACAATAAACTTGGTTGGATAGACAATTGATTTAAATAATTTTTCTGAAACGTCTGCAACTTATACATGAGACTCCTGATGTTTGTCCGTTTTGTCTGAAAAAATCACAAACTGGTGTATCGTTTATATCCTCTAGTCGCTCTCGACCTAAGCTAATTATAATACGGTTTCATAGTTGGCGCTATATTATTTATATATAATAATGTCCTAATTCACAGTATCGGCGGGGAGGGGGCACTATCCAATTATTTGACATGGCGGGTAAAATAACGTGCGTACGTGTTGACAAACACAGAGGACGATAACTAACTCAATTAGAGAAACTCTCGGTGACTTATTCGCGGCGTGTTGGAGTTATATAACTATTGGTTTCATTTCCGTTTATAAGAATTTGATTTCAAAAAAAGGACATTTGAATTGGTGGGTTGACCACGCAGACGTTTGTTGAACAGAACTTGGAAAAGTCTGGCTTGTTTGACGCGCTTAAATATATAAATAATAATATAATTTCAAGGTTAGTGTGAACGAGAATTCACCTCAGAGCTACATTATATTATAAGTGATACGGACAATACAATACTGAATAGTTGTTATATTTCTTGGCTATATCTCCTATCCGGAACGGTGTCTATTTTTAAAAGGTAATTTACCGATTATGATCAACTATCCAATTTCAATCATGGAGCCAAACATTAAAGCATTTGACTTTTGCAATATATGAAACATACTTAACCAACATGACAAGATTAGATAACGTTTGAGAAACATTACGCCAAGCGATCGTGGTTGCTGAATTACGCGAATTGTCTGTGATATGATAGCTTACATGACTATCACATTTTTGAATTAATGGTTTGTAAAATCAAGGACAGATACTTAAAGTTCAAAGGAAATTTTCCCTTCACCATTTTCAGTTATCCATTTGTTTAATATGACTTAGTAATTACCAAAACTGCTTATGTTTATGAGAATATTTGGACTTACAATACCTTATCTCCGATCAAACTCTAAAGATAAGGACGAAATGAAGAAAGACACTGTGATTGATTTTCTCTACATATATCTTCCGATTCGGTCATCTCTGGAATTAAATAGTACATTGACTATTGATTTGATCCGCAATGTGAGAGCCAAATATGTCATGTATACGGATGATTCGTCCGCTTCATTGTGTCAACATGGAGCAGGAAAGTATGTAGCGAAGTAAATATTTCAAACGTGGAAGACAATAACCATAATGTTTAGTCCTAAACCAGTACTATAATCAACGTTCATGAAGATATATAACTAAATCTTCCTCTGTTAATTGAGTAACTGTATTTTTTCTGTCTAATTATATAATAAAAAAATAGAGTGTCCTCCCCCTGTATAGACCATAACGCGTGCACAAAACGGACAGGGACACGTTTTTGGATATAATGATATTAATAAAAAGACATATACATTGTTCATGTTTTTAGAGAGTGTACTGTTAAGCAATGATCTGATAATTTAATGGCATTTCCCTTTGAAATACATTAAACATATATTGCATCGGATCAGTATGTATTCATCTAAATACAGCATATACATTCCGCTCATCGTGAAACTGTCAACGATAAACCCATCTAATGAATACAGCACATAAAACATGTTTAAACACTAATTGTAAAATAAAACAATTACAATAAGTAATTTTTGTTTGTTTGTAGACGTAAGTACGATTTTTAAAGTCATTTTTAGGTAACTGGATTGTCTGACGTTCACTGAAAATCGTGGGGCCAGTGAACATCTAGTCAAGACGCCACATGGCTACGATTTCCGCAAACAAGATGGATCCGATAGACACTGGTACGATAATGTATCAGTCTGATGATATTTAAAGTGTGCTTAGTTTATTTATTACATAACTGTGTGATGATCGCTCCCGGTCTATACATGTTAACGGATGGGCATCACATTTGATTTAAAAACAGCTCTAGACTGCTCGCATTGCTATATGAAGGACAAAGAAATTCCATCATAACCAAAACGATTCTAAGAAGAAAGGTTACTTACTCAGAGGGGTTTTTATGCGCACATTTATTGGGTAATATGCACACTTTTAGTAAATAGGCACATATACCTTTACTTTGTTGACCTTTGAAAGAAAGTCAGGGTTCATTTGGAATGTTGGACCCTCCCCCCACCAAAAAGAAACAAAACTTGACCAGATCATGCCCTGTTGTTGCTGAGATTCTATGCTGCCTCTCAATTTAAAAAAGGTGTATATGCTCGAAAACAAATTAAATTTCAATACACAATTTAGTTCCGCAAAACGTTCATGATTACTCCATATATATATATATATATATATATATATAAATATATATATATATATATATATATATATATATATATATATATATATATATATATATGTATGTATGTATGTATGTATGTATGTATGTATGTATGTAGGTAGGTAGGTAGGTAGGTAGGTAGGTAGGTAGGTAGGTAGGTATGTATGTATGTATGTATGTATGTATGCATCTATATATCTATGTATACTGTTCTTCGAAAATAGCCAGGGTATTGATATAACTTTTGTGTACAAATTATGACTATGCCATCATGATCATGTCGACTATATTTTAGATGTGTGGATGGAAATGTTGCTGCTGCTTAGTTGTATTTAGTGGCACCGACCTTACCTGATCAAAGATGTTAGCGGGTATTAAAAAATTTCAACGAAAGAGCCATATAGATGACTAGCGAACTTATAACCGAGACCGAACAAGCACAACCCGATGGAAGTATTAACAACGACGATGATTACGAAATAGCTGTAGAGATTGTCAACGATGGCGGTGTTATTAGATTTATAACCAATTTCAAAGAAGCACCAAACATTGATGATATCGATGAAAGTATTACCAATTTAGTTGTATAAGATGATGTGATGTTAGACAATCAAAAGAACCCTGCCATGATATTTTACAGAGGTAGAAATAAAAGCACCGATGTGATATACGCCACGCAACGATACACTAAAATACCAAAAGTGATCAGAGATAACTGCAATTTGTTATGCATGTTTAACAGAGTTGACAACCATACAAGACGAAATATTTGGCAAACTTGGTGCAGTGGTATGAATTATAATCAATTTAAAAATTTCTTTAGTCAAGCTCAGTCAATCCCACATGGATTTGTGAAGATAAATTTATCACATCCTAGGACGCGATCTCGTGTCGGACTTGATAAAATATTCGGTTAAAATCGTTTACTAAATCTCGTAAAAGAATTGTTAACCCATAGCAGCAGAGCGGGTGAATTCCAACGACAATGGCGTCTTTTTTTGTGCCAAATGGACCCTTACGAGGAAGCGTTAGTTTACCAAATAGACCTTTCTAATTAATATTTACTAGGAAGCCTCAGTTTGTCAAATAGACCTTTCTAGTATATAAATAATATAAGGAAGCCTCGTTGACGCCTTCAAAGTTGGTCTGTTCACACTCTCTGCTTTAACAATTTGGCATTCTGCACTGTTTGATTGTTTTGAACCCTTTTCCATGGATATGACAATGAAAAAAAAGTATATATAATCGTTCGACAAAATATATATATTGATGTAATGAAATAGCATATTTGTGAACAGTTCGTATTTTTTCCAGTTGTGTTTACCCTCACTTCGGAAAGCATATACAGTATTTTGCTGAAAAATGATGTTACGTATACTCGTACAACATCAACAAATCAGTGGTACACGATTTGCATCACAATCGTTTATATAAGAATATATGTGATGAAGTTATTATATGTCATGCGGTTGTGTTGTGGTTTAGACATCCCTAGTCTTGGCCCCCAGGAACCTAACTAGTATACCATCTCTTCATCATGTTTCGTCTCGTTTAACTGGTGCCATTGCTGACAAGGGTGGGTCTTCTGTAATAATTAAAAACTAATACTTGGAGCAGCTATATTACCCCTCCCCTAACTATTTGAAGGAAACCACTATCTGTAGCTATTGTGTATAATTTAATTGTTCTAGTATAGAAGATTTTACTAACCTCTTTGCTGGTAAACATATTCATGTTCGATTCGGACATAAAGCGACTAAGGTATCATCTTTGACAAAGAGTGAAATAAGCAGATTATGTATTAAAGGCACAATATCTCACAACCTTATTAGGAAACCATGTTTCATAACATGACTGAAACGCTGCGGTGGCCTAGTGGTTAAAGTGTGTGTTTGTGTTTGCGCTCGCAAGAGTGGGCTTCTTATTTTGTGTGTTACCATTCAAACCTGGCCATTGATTTATAAAATACGATACAAGAATAATCATGTGTACAGCCTAATTTAAATAATAACGATGAGTGAATAAACGTATAAGCATAGTCGTTGTTGGATTATCCTTCCTAAAGGTCTAAAACTTTCAGATGAGGCTATTGTCTGGCGTCTTATATCTACATTACGTGAAGTGCAGGTTATACTGTGACATCGATTCTCCGATAACGTCAATACACTATTTGCTAATCCTAATTTATCTGGCAAATGGTGTTTCCGGTGTGTGTGTTTTATTAAATGAATGACAAAATATAATTTCTCAAGAACAAATATCAACATATTACGAAATATAGCAGCTGAATAAACTTACCTTTGATGTTTCACATAACTTGGAAATATTCAATCAAATCGCTACTGTATCCACAGTATGTCAGATGCTAGTAATTTACAGAAATGGAACATCCTTCCAAAAAGATGTAGCATGATGGGCACCCATTCACATTATTCTGGCACCAACACAGCCAGTCGTAATAATAGCCTTTCAATGTAGAGCTCAAAGCGATATAGATGTTAGTAACATTGTTATATGACTAAGGTATCTCTCGACCGAGGATTCGATCTTGCATCGTCCATCATCATAGGTGCAAACTCTCATCAATACGCAATCGGAGAGGTAAATATAACTTTCTTAACTTAAAGTGAACATGTTAAGACCAAATCTGGCTTTTCGATCATATGCGGATGTTGGTATATCAGTTGTCTATATATTGTTGGGACTTACTATTAACACATGTGCATATTTCTCTCTCTCTCTCTTATATATATATATATATATATATATATATATATATATATATATATATATATATATATATATATATATATATATATATATATATATAACCTGGTGTTAATAATTTTGTGCCGTCCGTATATATGAGGCTGAAATCGGCGAACAAGAGGTTACAAGCCGGTTAAGTGGCATGGCCGAGCAATCTGTAACTTGCCCTAGTTTGGGCAAGCCAGTAACATAATAACTGAGATCACAAGTTCACAGGTAAGTGATTGAATTCTGTTTTCGGATCAAAGGAACAAGTGGTGGTCGTACACAACCCTTGACAGACTCTTGGGAGTGGCAGTGTCTGATAATTTGATAAATCAACATCCACTCGGAATTGAACAAGGCGTGGCCAACATAAGAATTGCAAAATTGAATATATTTTCATGTGAACTTAACGCTAGTAGTCGAAAAGACCTGATTGCGGAAATTATAAGGGTAAAAAGCTACTCCGATGCGATTCAATATTGGCGGGAAACTTGTTTATTCTGGGACTTTCAAGGATTATTGTAATATATTACTGCAAAGGATGTGTACTTTACACTTTTGTACGTATAACAGCGCATGGACATATGCATGTATGTGTACACTTTGTAAATATTTAATATATATAAATGCCACAGCTATATATATATATATATATATATATATATATATATATATATATATATATATATATATATATCTATATATACATATATATATATATATATATATATATATATATATATATATATGTATATATATATATATATATATATATATATATATATATATATATATATATATATATATATGTATATGTATTTAATTTGACACTAATACGTGACGAAAAACGGTAATGGCTTATCTGATGATACTAATATTAAGTGTGAGGTTACATAAGAATTGGAATATGCTATGCTAATATCCTTGTGCGTTAATACAGAAACCTTTTAGGAACCAGAGGGAAGTACCCCGGTACAGTTGGTCAGAGTCAACGGGAGACAAATGAAAAATGATATATGTATATATATATATATATATATATATATATATATATATATATATATATATATATATATATATATATATATATATATATATATATATATATTAATATCCATCACATTGATAGAGTTTTTGTTTCTGCGGTAATATTGCAAAAAAAACCTCTCATAAAGCTATAATCCTTTAAGCTATAGTTATAAAAACCAAGTAGGACCTTTTATACTCGCTCATTATGGAATACTGCTGCGATGAAAACACAAGTTCACATTTACTTTGGAAGTCTTTATTTTCAACATCGAATGAGGTTAACACAAGACGTTTAGGAATGAAATCGTATCATATGATGACTTTAAAATATACTTTTTGTATCGGAATAATGATATATAATTTGTCTGATGTACGTGAATCATTAAGGTTCCCTACTATTTCGTTGAAATGATCTTGACGTCGATTAATACAATAGACAATTATAGGCACAAATATATGTACATTCAATAAATATCTTCCACTTTTTATTATGATTATTATTACAATTTATATTATCATTATAAAAATGTACGTTTTCCAATTTGGATATTTATCTGAGTAGACATGATCTGGAGGTTGTTTCGATGACATTTTGCGGTCTTCATTTTTTAATTGTTTTTGTTAACCCTTCTCATGGATATGACAATATACATATATTCTTTCAACAAAATAAATACAGAAGCTTTGAACAGGCATATATGTGAATAGTTCGTATTTTGTCCAGTTGTTTGTACTCTGCATCGGAAAGATAGACTATATATTAGTGCATATTAGTGCAATATGATGCTACGTATATACGTGCAATAACAACATGTCAATGGCACGCTATGTTTATCATGAAAGCCTATACATTCAGTTATATAAGTACATATGACATGAAGTCATTGATCTTGAAACCACAACAGACATGTGGTTTTTTTATGGTTTAGGCATCTCTATAATGGGCCCTAAATACGACCAATCCACAATCATCTCTTCATCAAGTTTTGTCTGACCTCTTGAACCTGGGTGGAAAAGAGAGAACGACACGTACGCATTCAATTGCCACATTTTTAAAATTTTATTTGTACATCACCCGTCTCGATCTTATTTCGTCCTCTATTTATTTATTGTATTAACACTATTCCAATTCCAAAATTGTTTATAATCTCAGTAAACGGGCTTTTTGTATAGCTCATTTTGAGACTCTACAGAGCATACATAATAAAGGTCACTAGTGACTTACATACGAGAGAATGCTTGGGTAGGAGGGACGCATTGAAGTTTCTAAAACTATCTAGTGTGTGAGCCGTGTTATCGTGCTTAATCCATCTCTCTAGGTGAGTGTTTCTCAGCTCTTCCACGGGCTTTCCCACTTCGCGTAGCGCCATGTGGTTTTGCCCTGTGTTCTTCGTGCTAGTACTTCTCCTTCTGAGGACCTGTACACCCCCCATTCTATATAATATACCTCCCTGTAACTATTACTTGTCCGCATGCCATCATATTCCTAACTATATAATTTGTTATATTGTATTGCATTTTTAGAGTGCAATTTCCATCAAGGTATAGAATTTGCGTGCTATTATATATATCTTTTAATGTTGTCCATCGTTTTTGTAACGTTTTGTCCGTATTTAGTAACCCGTCTTTCCTGTTTATGTAATTCCCTACCCAATTAAAATCTCCCCTATTATCAAATTGCTTGTAATGTAGTTTTCTAAGTATTTTGCCAAATCTTCAATACATTCTTGTCTTTTGTAAATATTAGCTGGTATGTAGACGTTCAAAAAATTATTCCCTCCCATTTTTATATGTATTAATCTTCCCTTAAAAAAATCCTTCCTCTACCCTCCCCCATTTGCATCCTTGTTTTTGTATAATGATAGTCGCCTCCCCTAGTATCTTTCCCCGTTGAGTTTTTTATTATTATACTGCCCATTTCCATTTCGAGTTGTTCTTTAATTTCGTCCGTTATTGTATTATGTGTCTCTTGTATGAATAGTCTCCTATTTGTGTCAGTTTGTTTGCTTTTTCCTTATCTATTCCATTTACGTGTATAGATAACAGAGGAAGTTTTGTTTCTCCATTTGTGTTTTTTGCCAGGTTGCCGCTTTGTAGGGGCAGTACTATTGGATATTTTTAATTTTTAATGACTATTGTTTTACATTAAATTCCCTACATTTTCCCCTTTTCTGGAAACCCTGTGTCATCTTTTTTCTGTTCTAACCATACTATCTGAGATTTCGAAGTCACTAGTGACCTGCGAGGTATAAAGGGTGTCAATAAAAACATTTCCTTAATCGCATCCTCAATGGCTATTTCGCTTATTGTTTCCGTGTTGTTTTCAGTTATGCTCTTCTCTTACTTTTCTTTTGGGTTTGAATTTTTTTCGTCGCCACTTTTTTAGGTCTCTCTTCCAGTGATTTGGATAAGCCTTCTTCATTTCCGTTATCTACTATGTTTATCCTACTTATCTCCTCCATAGACGACGAGAGGTTTATAGTCTTCCGTTTTTTTTGTGGTGCTTTTCTTCTTATGGATTAGGGTAAATGATGTCAGGGGTACCATATCCTCCAAAATATTAAAGGATCCCCTGCTATCTTCATTTTGCAATGTCTCAAATGGGATAATCTTGGCAAACTGTGGTATTATTTTACTTGGGGTTTTGTAGCCCGTCTTGTTGGTAGTTAGTATATCCACCCACTTTTCCTTGTCTTCCCGGGTTCTAATATTTTCAACATCTTCTTCTTCTCTTAATTGTCTTCTTAGTGCTTCTGCTGTTTATCCTGCTTCCGTTTGATTATTGGTGTTTATTCCTGCCGTCACATTGGTGTAAGTTCTCCCCCCATTTTCTGTTGACTGACTTTTCTTACAGTACCACGGGCGATGTTCTTTTTCACCACATTTGGGGCATTTTCTTTCCATCTCACAGTTTTTAAACCATGATCTTAGTTTAAACCCCATGCAGTAGAAAAATGGGGTACCTTTTTTGCATCATCTCGTGTAACCCTTACAATCCTCGCTGATGTAGTGATATTGTTCCACCCCCAATAGTTGGCCATTCTTTCCCAATACATTTTATCCCAAAATTGTTGTAGAGTTTTGCTTCTACCTCCTCTGTTCCTACTTGATAAGGTAAGCCATTTATGTACATGTCCACTGGCCTTGGACCGATCTCCTTTTCAAAGGGGAGGGGGTGCGACGTGCACATGCGCTTGTTTTCCCTTAACTTGGAATGTTTCACATGTTAGGAGGGGTTTATGTAGATCAACCGGATACAACATATACTTGTTGTGTCCTGCATTTTGTAGCGCTGATATCTTTGTCATATCGACTCCCATTGCTTGAAGGGATGCCAGTATTTCCACCTGGCGTGGAGCAATATCTACACTTCCAAAATCTATTAGTTGGCAACCATTTTGGTGATACGCTAAAAGTACATTGTCTTCCACCACTACTTTGAAATTGATGTGTAATCTGGACCTGATCCCCTTAAGTGATCATGTTGGATACGTTTCTTGCCTCTGAGGATAGTTAGAAGGTAAGTCTGGGTTGCGCCCTTTCCCCTCCCTAATTCAAACAGGAAACAGATGGAAAAAGGTAGCCAACGTCACCATATTGGAAACCTCGACCCACCTACCAACACTAATCGGTCTAGGGAAATCAGGAACTAGGTACCGAATTGAACAGTACATAAACAAACCTAGATTATGCACAAAGTGTCAATACTGGGGTCATTACAAATCCAAATGCAAATTTCCAGCTAAATGCAATAAATGTGGGGGAGAACATAGGGGGAAATGCAATAGACAAAACCCAAATGCACACACTGCAGGGGCCCCAGACTGATCGGCTTCAGCGAGGGAACACACCATAGTAGGGACCTTGAACTCGTTACATCTAGATTACAAAACAGAATAGAATAGAAATATGGAATTGAAACACAATCTCTATTAGTTAACACCGGAAAAAGTGAATTGCAAATCTTCAATGTGTATGACCCAGGAAGAAATATTAAATTAAACCATCAATTTGCACTAAACAAAATTAACCAAATGCATTAAATCCGAACTTACGATCATTTGCAGATTTCAGAATGAGCTTTTGGGGGTGGGTGGGGTGAAGTGTCGGATGGAAGGGGTAAGTGGGTGGAGACATGGGCCACTGAATCCACTCTAACTATACTCATTGATGGTGCCAAACCATACTCAATCCGATTGACGGCACTCTACCCGCCATTAACCTCACCCTGTACACGCTCAGACTGGCACAGGTGGCGGTGTGGGGAGTGGATCAATCAGACCCCATGTTAAGCTACCACTTCCCCATAATCACCACCCTGCAAATGGCCGTACAATTCGAATCAAAAAACAAAATCCCCAGGTGGAATTATAATAAAGCTGATTATTAATATTTTCAAGAAATAATAATTAATACAAATATGCAAAATATAGAATCAGATGACAGAGATATTTACTATGATAACATAATTAGGATCATAACTCAGGCAGCCACCAGCAGTATACCCAAAACAAGAAAGCCATGTTTACCGTGGTGGAATGAGGAAATTAAATTCACCAGACAGGAAAAATCAGAGCTTTAAATAAATTTAAAAGAACTAATAACACTACTCACTTCTTAGAGTATAAAAGCCAGGGTAACAAACTCAAATACTTAATTAAGCAGTCAAAAGAAAAAACTTGGCAAAAATACTGCAGTAGTATAAATTTTAGAACTAACTCCAAACAGGTGTGGGGATAAAATTAGAACTATCAAGGGGAAGCACACCAAAAGCACCCCCAAAATAAACAACACTAGTAACAATAAGGAACAATCTGACTCATTAGCCCAATACTTCAAAAACATGAGCCGCAATAACAACGACAGCAAGGAATTTCAAAATCACAGGGCAAAAACTGAAATTAATATTAAGGAACTATTTAAAGACCTGGGACCCAAACTCTCACACCTAAATACAGACATAACACTATATGAATGGGAACAGGCACTTAAACCAGAAAAGAAACTTCACCTGGGAAAGACCAAATAGGGTATGTACTATACAAAAACCTACCCATTAACTTTGTTAACTCAATAATACAAATACTAAACAAAATATGGGACACAGGAAGGCTACCTATAACAACATTAGTAATACCCATACTCAAACCAAATAAAGATAGAAATGATATCAATTTGTACAGACCCATCTCTCTTACTAACAACATATGCAAAATAATGGAAACAATTATTACCAATAGACTTAAACACCACCTTGAAAGTAACAACTTGATTTCTGAAAATCAATGTGGGTTTAGAAATAAAAGATCCACTACGGATCAATTAATAAGATTAGAAACCTCTATCAAACTGGCATTCAACTCTGTAAGATAAGCGGGTAGAAACTTAATTGCGGTATTTATTGATCTGGAAAAAGCATTCGACCTTGTATGGAACAAAGGCCTTATAGCCAAATTAAATCATTACGGCATTACGGGTCGTATGTTCAACTGTATAGAAAATTTCCTGACCGACCGCAACATTATAACTATGGTAGGGGCAACTTACTCCGAGGAACACACCCTTGAAAATGGAACTCCACAATGAAGTGTACTCAGCCCCACCCTCTTTAATCTAATGATATACGGCCTTGACACAAAATTAGCATCATCTGAAATTGGATTATCACAATTTGCATGTAGAGCAGGCAACCCCTCCAACCACCAACATATGGCTGAAATTCAAACCAGCTTAAAAAACATAGGAAAATGGACTGACAAACGGGGCTTCAAACTATCACAACAAAAGACGGTAGCTGTACTTTTCACACAACGTAAGAAATTCAAACAATATCCCAAATTAACAATACGAAATAAAGAAATAGCATTCATGAAAGTAGCTAAATTTCTGGGTATGTACTTTGATGAACACCAAACATAGGTGCATTATATAGATCAACTAGATAAAAGATGCAACCAGGACTTAAATCTATTAAGAAGCCTCAAAGGCACTCTGTGGGGTGCCAACCAAGAAACTATTTAACACGGTAGAGGGCATTAATTAGATCAAAACTTAACTATGGGTGCCAATTATACACCACTGCACCCAAAGGTCACTTAAACAAACTAAATAAAATACAGAAAAAAGCCCTACTCATTGGTACCGGCACACTGCCATCAACCTCGACAGCCGAACTACAGGTCTTGACAGGAGAACTGCAATAACATCTTACAAGGCAGGAACTCATCTTAAAATATGCAGCCATACTGTCGACCCATGAAAAACGCACCCCACATACCTGGCTATCAATAAATGCAATACCACCATTATAAAAACTCTCAAAAACATCACCTATATGTGAACATTAAATCGTGAATTAAAAACTGAACATCCAATAGACATATTCCAAGTAGAAAACAACATAACGTACGACAAGGTACCTTGGAGCAATGTACGAACTAAAGTAAATATCTCCCTATCAGATAAAGGAAACAAGGAAAACCAACAAAACTATTTAAAAACATTAGCATTAGAAATAATAAAAAAATCATTATCAGAATTTTACACAAATTTACACGGATTGCTCAATAATAACAATCCTTTCAAAACAACTGCTGCAATGGTTATACCAGAATATAATATTCAAATGGGCAGACGTTTACCCGACCACTGTCCATTTATACAGCTGTTTTGGGCCATCCTAGAAGCATTAAAGTGGATTGAGGAAAATAAACCGAATAAGACTGTGATTATTAGCGACTCGCTAAGCGTCCTGACCTCAATCCAAAATAACACCACAAAATCTAGAGAAAATGTCGTAAACTAAATTAACCTAATACTGAAAACCCTAAATTAAAATAAACTAGTAGTAGAATTAATGTTGATACTATCCCACATTGATATCAAAGTTAATGAGTTAGCTGACCAACTTGCTGAAAACAAACTCGACGAACCTAATTACATGCCACTAAAATATAGCAAACTGAACTCTTTAGTTTAATTAACACAATGATTAATCAAAAATAGCATATCGATTGGGACATAAAGAAACAAGGGAGAATATTACACAACATCATTAAGGAAGTTAGTAGAATAATAAAACCACCCAGGGGCACATGCTATGAACAATCTAAAATAAATAAAATAATAATAAGGAAAAATCAAACTGGCAAACAGCTTTGGAAAATGCATAGGACCCTTCCCACATAACATGAATTGCCACAATTGTAACACCCTGGAAGATTGTACACCATATCTTCAACAATTCTACAAAAACCAAAAAGGAAGTGACAAATTTAGATCCAAACAACTAAACATTGCCGCACCAATTACATACCCAGAAGTAATCAAATTAACTAACAACAAACCTCAAGGAACATTAAAAAATATAATTGAACTGCTTAAAACAACTGGCCTAATTGAGAAAATATATAAACATCGCCTATTCACCTAAATAAATCGAAAATTCTAAAATGTATAACAACCTTAAGGAGTAATATGTAGCCCCACAATGAGGTCACATGGGTTAATTGACCAATCGTTCCACGGGCTACTAAAACACCTAAATAACAAACTAATTCTGAAATTTATAACAACCTTCAGAAGTAAATTGTTGCCCCATAATAAGGTCACATGGGTTCTTTGACCAATCATTTGATGGGCTACACACTTAAAACAACCAAATACAATTAGATGAAGCATCAGGGATAACAAAAGATATAGAAATAAACATTGAAACATTTAAGAAAATAACATCAGGTACAAAAACAAAAGGGTGGACTATGGATACCATCATCTTGGAATTAACACTCCTCTCTATCTATTTCTAACTTTTTTCGATATACATAAAACACCAAGACCATCATCCCCAGATGCATAATGCTGCATCCAAATACCAAGTAGTCAGTATTCTCCTAAAATTTAAATCAGAAATACAAGGTGGCATCGAACCTCGAACCGTCAGGAATGTGGGACTAGTACATCCTCATTAATAGGCTGTCACATGGGACTATCTGCACTTTTGTAACAACAGCACAGAGTATTTCCAAACTGATAGGGACAATTTTAGATCTAGGTACCCAGAAGAGAATAGGACGCCGGTGCCGACAATCAAGATGAAGGGAGTCACAAGGAACAAGATAGGACAAGATGACACCAGAGCAAACAAACCAGATGGGGGAAGACTTGTTACCATTACGTAACTCTCCAACCAAAAGCCCTTCTAAGGGCTACTGCCATTTAGCCAACAAAGAGCTCTCATTTGGTACTAAAGCTCTTTTGACGAGCTCATTTGAGAAACCTAAATTGTTCAATTTTCAATCCATATAACCTAACAGCGACCGACCTACATATGTCGCACAGTCATTCTAGAATTAAAATTGTTAGGGACTCACAATACGTACACTGGGCACTAGAAACATTGGTATGTTAGCAGTAAGAAAAGATCTTCAACTACACAACATTTGATTTAATTACTCAGGTGCCTTACACATTATTGATATATTTTCCGTTCATTAGTGAAAATGGACCTGATTTGAAATAAGTATTGCTAGGGTGTTTCAAGGCTGTCGACATAGATGTGCTGGCTTAACGAATCTTTTCCTCCTTTCTCGCGACCAGAAACCCTCAAAATGAAGAGACGTGGAAAAAAAATTTACGCCTTTCATTATTTGGTGCCATTGCACCTCTAGTAAACTCCTTGTGATTGGTTGATATGATTGAGTGCGTGTTTGATCCATTCCCGCTCACCCAGGTGCTACATTCATGTCGATAGTCCCTCAATAGGGGAGAGACATGACGACCAAATTAAATAGCACACTCTGTGTGCATAAACGCCCGTGGGGATGTGGCATCATTCCTTATCACACGGGAAAAATTAAATAATTTTCTTTTGAAAGATAAAACGGTGAATAATGACCCTTCGTGGCCGGTTCACTTTAATTTAACATTCATTCATAAAAGATTAGTCTACATGAGGAAGGATAGGAAGGTAATAGAGTGTTTTTAGTTTGTTGATAATTTGATAGTGTAGGTATAGGGAAAATTTACTTTAGTTACTTTATATGAGTAACGGAAGTCATGAGGTAGTTTTTGGTTCTTTCAAAACGGATATAAATTGTATGTGATGTTTGCCTTCATTTAATCTCTCTCTCTCTCTCTCTCTCTCTCTCTCTCTCTCTCTCTCTCTCTCTCTCTCTCTCTTATAGCGCCTATTCAATTCTCAATGATTAAATTAGTGGTATTATGAAAATGTTAATTTGACAATAAAAAATATTCAAATCTTATCAAAACTTTTTTTTCTTTCTCATTCACACAGACACACACGTACAGACACACGCAACCACAACCCCGACATATATATAACATAATATATAATATAATATAAAGTCATATCATATCATATCATATCATATCATATCATATCATATCATATCATATCATATCATATCATATCATATCATATCATATCATATCATATCATATCATATCATATCATATAACATAATATAACATAATATAATATAACATAATATAATATAATATAATATAATGTAATGTAATGTAATGTAATGTAATGTAATGTAATGTAATGTAATATAATATAATATAATATAATATAATATAATATAATATAATATAATATAATATAATATAATATAATATAATATAATATAATATAATATAATATAATATCATATCATATCATATCATATCATATCATATCATATCATATCATATCATATCATATCATATCATTGAAGCTATAAATTTATAGTCAATATTACATTTCTGGAAATATATTGGTTCCGTCTTACAATTCGAGAAAAGCCGGACATATATTGGAACAACCCGCTAACTAAAAACTAAAAGTACATAAAACATTACAAACCACATTATACACACTAGTAAAATATAGAGATAACAAATGATCTATGGGAAAGACGAAGGGGCAGGACATATAATTGGATTAGGGAGGAAGTAACATTTCGCATCAGGTGCAAAACTCTGAAATAACCACACTAATACAGCATCGTTTTTACTTAACTCATCAATAAAATCAAGCGTATTCCACCAAATGTTCTGGGGGTGGGGTGGGTGAGTTTAAATCATACAATTCAATCAAGTTGAAATATTGTTACTGCGTTAGTCCACTCGTGAGCATTATGATCAATAATGTTTATTCGAACTCCTTTTGATTTATATTTTGATTCGTGTAATACTTCCTCTGTTATTTTTTTTTACGGGTTATTGGGAATTTTAATATTGTTTTCAACTCGGATACATCTTTTATTGTAGCACCAATATCTTTAACCGATTCAGCCCATTCGTTTTCTAATTTGCGCCTTAAATCTATTAGTCATTGTCCAAGCATATGATACTCACTCAGCGACACAGTTTAGCCTTGACAGTTTCATCGGTTTCATATTATCAACACCAGACTTTTCATTTATCGGATAAATACATATATTCAGTACATAATCGCGGTCACATGATACTATCAGTCATAATACGGTTTGTCAATCCCGGTCAATATTCCTGGTCCGAAATTATGACTCACAATGACGTTGTCTTTACTAGCAAGACCAGGGTCGTATTATCACGAATATTCCTATATCCTGTGTCTTCTAGTATAATAATGTCACTCTGACAAAATTCTTTTGATTATCAATTATACTCGTTGTTCATCGTTGCAGCAACACTATCGCTGATTTGAAATGTTGACCAGGTGTGAGATGCGTCATCTGTCTTAAATTCTTTCTTAGCATCCTGAATTATATGTTTTATCCCTCGCTAGAGTTTTATCGGTAGGTCAACAGAGATTCCATTGGAGATTAAATTTCGAACTTTTCCAAGCCTTGATTTTCAGTAATCTCTCGAACTACTTCATACCTTAATTGAGACAAGAATTTAAATTTTTAAAAAAAATATTATATATGATGAATTTTGCAAATGGTTGATAATAGGATCTTCAACTCTTTGTACGAAATCCTGCAAAAATGAATTTTGCGGATATCATTCACAGAGTGCGTGACGAGGAAGCTTAGGTCCGAAGTGTAGTTTAAAATATGACTAAATCATTTCTCTCCAAAAAAATATCGACTGTGTATTCGGATTGAATATATCAGAATCAATGGGAGTTAAGATCTAAATTCAAGTTGTATTATTTTCTCCGATTTAGCCATTAATAAACAGTATTGACAGAGAGATGCAAAGTTACAAGCCGCCAATTCAGCGGTGCCGACAGTTAAATGAATGACAACAGAAAATGTGAAATTCAAATAACAACAAATTAATACTATTCAATAACAGTCATCTCTCAAACAAAATGCAAATGAAAACCTTATCACTAATCTTTTCCTGGAACAAGTGACAGCCTATCTCGTCATCTAAGTTAGTGTGATATATTTCCCTCCGGTCATGTGTGCCTACCAATCTGTATGATCTTTTTCTGGACTGGTAATATAATTATCTCCAGACCACCTAACTTTTGCCTCCTTTCTTCCGTTTATTTTATCCCCCAGAGACTCTGATGAACTGCACTGGAGTAATTCGCTGTCTCCTACAATTCTTCTGGCCCCTAAAAGCTTCCTGTATTAACACACAAGGACATTAACATGTAATCTTTCCCTTCCTATCTAACTCACACTAAGCAATAATATCATAAGATTAGCCATTAGTTTCTTTGGTCACGCATTCGTAACCATATAAATACACATTCTCACTGATATGTGTGCACGTTATATATAGATTCTCAATCTTATTATACAGAACAATATCACATAATCAGACGCATTTCATTATATTGTACTTCACAAATTGTACACATAGGTTCACATATCAATGAGCTGATATGTCATTACAAGTGATGCTTCTACAAAGTATACATAAATAGGTATATCCCTATTAAATAATGTTGCATACTGCAAACACTATAGATTCCGCTGCTTCAAAGTTATTATTATTATTATTATTATTATTATTATTATTATTATTATTATTATTATTATTATTTTAGAGTGGGGTCATCAGACAGATTTGTTTTAAAAGTTAAAAAAAAAACGTTTGTATGTGTATATGTGTTCCCCCTGATGTTTATAAATGTGCATTTTAGTTTTTTTTAGTTTTCCATTTATACCACTTTTGTCCATTCGGGATTATAATTTGTTTCGAGAGGTGTATTTTTTTTTTTTGTTCCTTTCTTAATTTTGTATTGACCTTTACGCAAAGTGATATGTGCAGTACGGGGGCTATACAGAGAGACAGTTAACCTATGTACAGAGGCAAAATGAGAAAATCCTAAATACATTTAATTCCATATTATAACTTTCTTGAATGTGGCATGCGTGTTGGGGAACAACGACTATTCTAATCATTATTCTAATCCATATTTCTTATATGTTGTCATGTATATTCTGTGTATCTCTAAGTGGGTATTTTACCAACTCTTTCACAAGCCTGTCCACTCACGTAGCGCTCTGTGATTTAGCGCAATGACGTCCTAATCCCGTACTTCCCACATGATGGTCCCTGTCCCCCGTTTAAAATATTTCCCTATTTTAATTGTTTCTCGTAATTACTATTATCTGTCCGCAAGCCCTTGAATTGGTATAGAGTTAACCTATTGCAATCTGCGTTTGATATATACTTTTTGAGAGTTTGTAAATTTTATTTTCCCTAATGTTTGTATTAGGGCTACCCTCTGTTATATTGGTTTCGCACTCTACCAATACATATTTTCTATATAAAAATTTGGGTCATTTTGCACAATGGACATTTTGGCCATACTCCCCTATCAACCGCGCATCATGCATGTATTTGAATCCGAGGCTCTGTATCTGTATATGCCCCCATGCCCTGTCCCATTTGACTTACTTCTTTCGTCTATTTCCCATAAATCATTATTGTCCCTGTATCTATTAAATATATATGTTACGTTACTCATTTTATTTATGGGCGCTCTAATAATTGTGAGTCTATTGTTTTTTAAATATATTTCTTTGTTTCATAAAATATCCCAAACGAACTATATATAACCCTTATCATGGGATTACCCACCCGATAAGTCCATTGTTTCAGCCTACCAGCATGGTATTTCTGATACAGTTAAGGCCTTCAACCCTGAACAACGTGTGTTTTCGTACGATGCAGTATACGTTATATAGATACCAAGCATTAACAATGTTGTTCGGTTATATTCTCTGTTGCGCTTGTGCGCAATGTTACATCCGGTTGCGTAAGCCGAACGTAATTTAAGTAGGTGATAGCAGATCGTTAAGAATTTGAAATGGAAAAAGATGTCGACTGAAGCCCATATGACAGCTTATACTATGCTGGTATAGTTTTCCTAATATTTGCCTAACACACTTTTTACAATATAAGAAATTAATTTTTTGCCTATATAATGTGTGACATGATTAAACCTTAGATAATTCACCTTATGTAGCATCACTATAGACTGTGACACTCCTAACATCATAGCGACACGACTCAACATAATTAAGCACAGTTGAAAATGAAGATGAAAGCCATACATACCGATTGGTCCTGAATGACAATAATAACATTGTGACATGAAATACATCTACCATGGTGGTCGTCTTGCATATTGTACAGATACTCTTAAAGGGTGCTTGATACTATGGTTACATGCCATTTAATACCATATATCTAATTTTCTCTTTAACTGGTCCTTTGATCTCTTACAACATCTAATATTTACACATATTATTCAGTTTAAAAAAATCATTCTAATACAACTCCTACACAGCATATGTATATGTACATATGGAGTTTTAACCAAAAATGACACAACATCAAAATGGCGCTGATATGATTAAAATCTTGTCACCGCTGGACCTGTATTTTTAGTTGACAGAACTATCTACAGCGTGTTTCCGCTCAGGACTTCTTATTTTGCTTGAATTGTCCTAATTAAAACAGGGATATATCATCCAATATTGCTACAGTTGCAGCCATTATGTCAAATTTGTTGATTTGGTATTTTCACTGAAGGACTTCTAGAATGAATGAATGTTAAATTAAAGTGAACCGGAAAAATGGTTTTCACGTCTCGTCATGCTAAATATTATCCCCTTTCATGGATCATTGAAACTCTCGCAATACGTTGAACCACGGAGAGAGCTATTATTATTATTATTATTATTATTATTATTATTATTATTATTAATATTGTTGTTGTTGTTTTAATTACTATTATTATTATTATTATTATTATTATTATTATTATTATTATTATTATTAATACTGTTGTTGTTTCAATTACTATTACTATTATTATTATTATTATTATTATTAGTGTTGTTGTTGTTATTATTATTATTGTTAATATTAGTAGTGGTAGAAGTAGTAGTTGTAGTATTAGTAGTATTTTTAGTAGCAGTAAATGAGAATAAGAGAGACGTCAGTAGTGTGTGTGTGTGTGAGAGAGAGAGAGAGAGAGAGAGAGAGAGAGAGACAGAGAGAGACAGAGAGAGAGAGAGAGAGAGAGGTATGCATGCTAATGAACTACAATGTTTGAATTACATACTACTTGTTTGCTGTTCGGCTTGTTATATGATAATCAATTATTTATTTATTTAATCAATTATTTATTTCATGGGAGGGGGGACGGCGACAACGGCAGCTCGATTGATAAGGCAATGACCTTAGTTACAGGTTAACGGTTTGAGAACCACCTAGGATATAAATGGTTGACTGCGCCTGTTAATACCCGACACTAACACTGGCCTATCGTGTTCCATGCACGATATAGCGAATAAAATGTGAAAACGTGCTGTTTAAACGAACATAATCCATTGTAGCGAGGAAGCTTCTAAAGGCCAAATCAATTTACTTCCATCGTATTTCAAGATAATATTCTTGCTTCAAAATATGTCTTACTTTGCACATGTCGATGAAGACTTCAAGTATCGTATCCAACTCTGCGAGAAATAATACATACATACAAATGCAGTGTTTCTTCAGCTATTTAATGATGAAAATACATCTTTCTACTTAGATCAACAGAGAGAGAGAGAGAGAGAGAGAGAGAGAGAGAGAGAGAGACAGAGAGACGGAAGAAGAAGAAGAAGAAGAAGAAGAAGAAGAAGAAGAAGAAAAAGAAAAAGAAAAGTTGAATGAGTATGATGAGAATCGAGCGAGAGTTAAAAAAAGACTAATTATAAGAGAACGGATGAAAGAATTGGATGCTTTCTGGAGCAATGTACTTGACATACTTTGTGTCGATATTGAATAACGGATAAGACCATCTGAATTGATGTTATTAATGAGAGCAGTTTCGGACAGTGTGTGTGTGTGTGTTTGTGTGTGTGTGTGTGTGTGTGTGTGTGAGAGAGAGAGAGAGAGAGAGAGAGAGAGAGAGAGAGAGAGAGAAAAACGAAGAAGAAGAAGAAGAAGAAGAAGAATAAAAAGAAGAAATGTTGAATGAGTGTGATTATAATCGAACGAGCGACGAAAAATAGACTACTTATAAGAGTACGGATGTAATAATTGGGTGCTTTCAGACGCAACGTACTTGACATATGGTGTGTCAATTCAGCAACACGAATAGGGCCATGAGAATCAATGTTAAATATGAGAGCACATTCGGACTATGTGTGTGTGTGTCAGGGGGTGGGGTGTTTGTGCATGCTTGTGCGTGTGTGTGTGAATGTATGTGTGTGAGAATGTGTAATTTAAAATTTTTAACGTAGCTTTATTAGTTTAGACTCAACAATGCTACCATGTCTGCCTTATGACACTTTATAGTGACGTCAGTGTCATCATGCGCATATGTGAAGCATGATGTCCCACCCAGTCACATTATCAGTGCACTAGATCGACCAGTACTAACAGTAACTTCTTAATGCTGAGCGTCAAGCGGAGCAGCTGTTAATACCATTCGTATAAGTAATTGGTATGACTCGGCCCGAGATCCAACCCACGCCTTACCGCACTCGAGGCAGACGCTCAAACTACTTCGCCTTCCAACAGTGGAGGCAATCAAATATGTTGATGTATATCATCGGCAACTGAGCAATGTGAAAACTGCAGCGGGTATAAAATAAAACTTGTCTGAAGAAGTCTTTTCAGTAGTGAATGTAAGTGTGTGTCAGTTTGAGTGCATGCGTGCGCGTATGTAGGAGAGAATGTAGGAGAGAATGCATGCATATTGTACATTTATGGAGCTACGTTAAACTGGACAGTACCAATCGACACGTGATGTACAATATATTACAAAGAAACGTAAAGAAATTATGGAGGGAGTGAACGAAGAATTGTAAATTAATTACAATAATCTAGAGGAATGGATTTAATGCCCTCAGGCGCAGCTTACAAAAAATATGGCGTGATAAAGTAGATTTTGCAATGAAATTCTATCTCATGTGGACAATTACGGACGACGGTTATCACTGTAATACAAATTTGTTTGGGAATTGGTAGAAATCAAAAGATAAGGGATACAAATTTCATGTTGTTTGTTTGTAACTTTTCATCAAACAATGTTCATTAAAATTTACAATCGTAACTGTATACAACATAATTCAGATATAACTGGATAAAAGATTTCGAAGTAAATGTCACGCTTCCATAAAGATAAAAACAATATTCATGATGGATTATACAATTGTGTACAAAACAAAAGCTGTCAAACTAATTAGAATTCGTAATTTTCGTTTACATGTCAGAGTAGATTTTGAAGCAAATTCGTCCAGCAGTTAATTATTGGCAATTGTATTGTCAGTGTGAAATTATAATTTAGAACGAAACTTTTAAACTGGTAAGATATTACGATTTATCATCATTAGACACAAAAACAGAGTAGTCCCTTTTAAGAGTGCTCTTAAAACTCACCTGTTTCGACTGCAGATACAAACTTAGGGACCTAATCGTGTTTTGTATCTTATATGTTTGCAGCATTTTTTTAATTTTTTCCAATTTCATTGTTTTTGTCATTTGTTTTTCTATAGTGTAGTCATATCATTATTGATGGTGTAAAGCGCCTAGAACTTCGAAAGATTAGGCGCTATACAAAGTCCTCATTATTATTATTATTATTATTATTATTATTATTACTATTATTATTATTATTATTATTATTATTATTATTATTATTATTATTATTATTATTATTATTACGTGAACGTTTTAGAAAAGAACATCGATTGCTGAGGCGACATAAAGAATATGTGTTTTGCGGAATTTCGTTGTCGCTTTGAGAATTGCCAACATATCGCTGCGATGTCTGTAGAGTTGCAATCGTGCTTATAGTTTACAAATTTACAGTCAGATCGGAATGTCAACTAACTTGTTTATCATATGCTATTTTTAATTTTGTAAATAATTGTATGCATGTTAGATCATAGGAACATATGTTATATGAATATATATTATGTTCAATACAATTGTCACATACGTGGTCTGCATCAATAAATTGTGTTGCAGCGTTATTCGTTATGAGCAAATTCTTACTTTCCTCATTACGTTTGATATCCGCTCATACACACTCCATCACAACACTATTTGCGCTAGCGCAAGGATATTTGTAATGAGGTCAGGTAAGGCATGGTGGACAGAGGTAGCTTGACCAGCAGGGTCAGCTAAACAAAGGAAATGGATCACGTGACTCATTTTAAGGTGTATGAATATGGGGCAATTTTTCTCAGCGTCACTTGCAACATTATTCTTGGCGATAAGGGTTGTATATTTTATAGATCATTTTTTTTTAAAAAATTTTCACAACCACACTACCGATTTCGCCACAGTGTATATCATCACATGGATTATATCACAGGAGCATAACTTGTGGCGGCCTCACGTGAATTTCTCAGCAGTAACAATATATGATGGTTTTCACAACTGTACTGCACAAACTATTCAACCGTCACAATTATTTCACGTCTTAGTGTCAATTGTTATTTGTATACATTTGAAAACAGTTTATTTGAGCGGTCTCAGCTCTCAAATGGATTGTGTTGGGGCTGATCGGAATATCAACTAAATTGTTTATCATATACTTTGTATAATTTTTTTAATAAAATTAGGCCCTATGCATGTTAGATCATAGGTTTGAGTGATTGATTGATTAGGATTTTTAACGTAGCTTTAACAATTTTTCAGTCATATCGCTACGATGTCTGCTGTGAGGCAGTTTATAGTGATGTCTAGCACTGAGACATCATGCTGCAGACATGTAGCATGATGTCACACCCAGTCACATTATCCTGACACCAGACCGACCAGTCCTAACACTAACCTCTTAATGCTGAGCGTCAAGCGAGGCAGTTGTTAGTACCATTTTTGTAAGTCTTTGGTATGACTCGGCCGGGGATCGAACCCACGACCTCCCGCTTCCGCGGCGAACGCTCTAACCTCTAGGCCACCGGAGCGGTTTAGACCATAGGAATAAATGTTATATTAATATAATATTATTTTCAACACAATTGTGTATGTATACATATATATATATATATATATATATATATATATATATATATATATATATATATATATATATATATATATATATAACTAGTAACTTTACAAATTAATGTAATATATATATATATATATATATATATATATTACATCAATATGTAAAGTTACTAGTTAGAAAGTTGGGATTCTTTCCAAGACGTAATAATTGCCATGCTGTGAGTAAAGGAAACTATCGTTATAATCTCAGATATGAGATTACAAAACTTTAGAAAGGATGGAACATTTCGGTTTAAAGATGTACGAAATATATTCTCTATGGGAATGGAATTGAACACTAAAATATGTTGTCAATTCAGTTTGTATTGAGAAATAAATCTGTGTGTGTATGTGTCTATGTGTGTGTATGTTTGTGTGCGAAAAATACAAACATTGATGGAGAGTTAATTCATAACGTGGATATGGTTATACCTAAATCTATAAATTAATTAAAGTGACTAAAGAGAAAATTGGTAATAAATTAAACACACAATGTATGCTAGTTATTTTTATTCAGGTCATCAGTTTGTGTAACAGAAGTATATTTAAGACTGAGATTATAAACGTGCTGTGAAATAATGAAAAAGGAATGCAATCTTATCTATGAAGTATGCTAAATTAGCTATTTCCACCTTTCGTTTATTTTAACAAAGGCTTTTTTGGAAACGGTAGTTGGGTACCAATACTAAAAAAATAAGAAGTCGTCTTAGTTTACACGACCACAACGAAATGGTATCCTGGAAATAGTTTCGTCTGGTGTTTTTTTTAAAAAAGAGATAGATTCTTAATACGCTTGCAGAACAGCATCGTATTAGTCGTAATTGCCTAACATTTGCAGTTGTAAAATCAAGATTAGCTCTTTTTTGAACAGGGTAGTTACAAATATGATAACTACACATGTCAATAATTTTCCCCAACTAGGAATGTTTTCAGCGTTGGAGAATAAATGGTTGAAAATGTATGCTTATTATTTATGTGAATACTGTATTAGTTTAACCTGTTTGTGTCTGTGATACATGCATCACTCTTTTTATGAAGAAATCTAAACTGGCAATCTACTAGTTAATGTAATGGCTGTACTATCATATGGATTAAGCAATATAAAGTTGTATATCGAAATCAATATCAACGGTATAATGCACGTATATAATTTATGAAATTGGATGTGTCTAAAGATTAAATGTTGCGCCATTGTATATATGTTATTAAATTGCCTTCGTTGATTCATATAAACGTCATCAACATATCATATAAACGTTCATACAATTATTTATAAGGCCATATAGGTATATATGTCAGAAGTACTTCTTAATGAGTCCATACACAACAAAGGGTTGCATTTACATCGTAACTTGGTTATTTTTTGCCAGCTGCAGGAAGATTAGGGAAAAAATTATACCCGGAAGTCCACCACCATCTCTTTTTCAAGTCTCCACTTTTATCCTGGACCAAACTGAAGACGAGGAAAAAAAAGGAAATTGAAATTGGCTGTTTCCGAATCAAATGTTTTGTAGCAGTTTGAGTTGAAACAAATAGAGATAAAATCTATCTATCTATCTATCTATCTATCTATCTATCTATCTATCTATCTATCTATCTATCTGTCTGTCTGTCTGTCTGTCTGTCTGTCTGTCTGTCTGTCTGTCTGTCTGTATGTCCGTCCGTCCGTCCCTCCGTCCGTCCATCCCTCCCTCCCTCCCTCCCTCCCTCCCTCCCTCCCTCCCTCCCTCCCTCCATTCATCCATCCATCCATCCATCCATCCATCCATCCATCCATCCATCCATTCATCCATCCATCCATCCATCCATCCATCCATCTATCTATCTATCTATCTATCTATCTATCTATCTATCTATCTATCTATCTATCTATCTGGATGTGATTCAACGCAGACCATTTTGACGATAATAATAAAGTGACATTGATATGCAGCATGTACTAACATTCTTTGCGCAGTTATACTTTTATCACATTCTTGAGGTGTTAGTGTATATTTTTTATCAGAACTTATTGTACGTTAAAAACTACCTTAATGTTATTGCAATGTTCACACTAAACTAGGCGATCTTATCGATGTGTTGATGGGTTGGAAGAGGTACCTGACTGCGCAACATTGAACACGACCTCAATGTATTTCATGTGTTTTCTAAAGATAATAAAATACCACAACATTTGTATCAAGTCGTAATATTATTTGTCGTCATCTACGTACTTATTTATATCTATTTTCCCTTCCTCTACAGCTCTTACAAAAGCTTCCAAAAGAGCCCCGTCATCCATGTCCGCATTCCTTGTATGAATGTCTGCAATAATCAAATTAAATAAATACATAAATAAAAATTTAAATAAATAAAAATACATAATACTCGAAAAAGTCTATGAATCGAAAATTATAAATTAGAAAGCAGACACATAGTCGTTAAAATCATGATGAAATCATAGTTACCATTGGTTTGTCTATGATATCATCCCTACGCCAACTGTATGTATAAGTATATAGCTAAATCAGATATAGAATTCTAAACAGCCAACGCACCATTAGAACGCATTATCTGCCGACACAATGTATATCTTGTACCGTCTGCATCATTATAAGTTTACCACACAGATCACCTGAAATTGAAACTGAATCTCGGCTATAACCAATGAATATGGTGTGTAAAAGCTTGGCAAGTTAACTTCTGCAAGGACCATATTATCCAGGATCCAGTCTTACTAGGTGATGTTGAGGAGTCTTATGAGGCCAGTAAAAGCGTAAAAGAGGGTAAATTGTTTGGCATGACGCCTAGGATTCGCAGGTGTATAGTCGGTCAGCGTGTGGTACCACTCTGAATACCTTCATCTTTGTTTGAAGAGTCTTGTTAATTATGGCATATACATTACTTCTGTATGTTTATTTTCATAGTTTGCTGAATAGTTTGCAAGCATCTGGGGAGGTATAGTCGCTGACTTGCATGTCACCTTCAGATCCAAAGATGAGAGCACAGTCATCAGCAAATTGTAAGCCTCCGTTAACATCTGTGGCAACCTTAATTTGTTGTCTCGAATATTCTTGAGGAATGACAGTTTGCAACCAGTTCAGTATTTATTGATGCCTCCTACATCACTGTCTCTGAAGGCATCAGTGAGCATGACTGAGAACATGGAACTAAAGCGTGATGGCACAACAAACACAACAGTGCTGCATTCCGGTCGAGAGGGAAAGGACTAGTACGTTTGACAATCGTCCCGGATATTCGATTCGACGATATCGCACAAGTTCTGCACCATAATATTAATTTCCGTGAATAGAAATACATGTTATGGTATTTTATAGGTCCTCTCTACAGACCCTATCTACGGACTTACTCAGGTCCATACAGAATGTGAAATGGTCAGCATTCTGGCCCTGGCACCTCTATTGCAACTGTCTATCGAAGAGAACTATTTGATTGGGAATTCGCTACTTCCAGAATACCCATGGGCTCTCTGTTAGGAAGCATTGGTTAATAATGGATGTGAGTCTGTTGAGGTGTATTATGATGAGTCCTGTCTTTAATGAAATGGAGAATAAAATCATACCTTAGTGGTTCGCATATTCTGATAATTCTTTTTTCGCTTATACAGGTTTCTAATAGATACGTCTTTTTCTACCACATGAGGTTAAACAACGTATTAAGCTTTCTGTCCGATCTGAAAAACGCTCCTTTTGCATCTCTAGTGGGTTTGAGTCTTAATCAGGGGGTTTACACCTAGGTAGCATTATTATCTTTTTATCTGCCTGTTACGTGTTTAATGGTTCAAGTGATTCTTTGACTGACACTTGATGCACACGAATAACGGCGTTTCATTGATGGATAATGGGTAGTTCAATACACAATTTAAGTTTTCAGACCACCTTTTGGAAAAACTTCACTTGGTCCCTGACCAGCTTATTTACATTCGCACTGAGGAGAGTGGACGGTCTTGTTGAGTAAGGGCCAAGGAGCTAGTGTGTGTGTGTGTGTGTGTGTGTGTGTGTTTGTGTGTGTGTGTGTGTGTGTCAGAGAGTAAGAGTGTGTGTGTATTTCTATCTGTGTGTGTGACGTTTATATTTGTGTACGACGTCTGCAGTGTGGCAGTTTATAATGTGGCAGTTTATAATGTGGTCAAGTACTTTGACATCATTCCGCAGACATGTAGCTAGATCCCATCCAGTCACACGGCCCTAACACCAGATGGAATAGCACTAAGTCAAACCTTTTAATGCCGAGAACTAGGTAGGCAGATATTAGAATAAATGTATAAGCCGTTTAATGATTCGGCAGAGCTTTCGAACAAGCGACCTCCCGCATCCGAGTCGGTAATTCTAACCACGAGACTAAAAAAACAATCAGAGTCATGCAAATTCTTCATATCATGAATTTGACCCCATCATCTTTGTATGTGGGCTAAGGATTTGTCGTAAGGTAGATTGCTTGTGTATAAATGTAATGATGTATTTCTTGTATCAGACTTGCTCGGGCCATACACTACACAGCAGGTTAAGAAAACACTATTGAGGTGAATAAGTATTCTCGTTAAGTGTCTGTTAAGTACATATGGTGTTCCGTTAATTATCAACACTCAGTAAAATGTTAAAACAAGTAGACAAAGCATCTTGATTATAAAATAAACAAGTGAGTATACTGGTACGAAATTAGTAAGAAATATTTGAAAATAAATATCATAAAAGTATGTTCGACACGAGCTCAACGACTTGAAAATATTTCTTGACAAATATTTATGCATGTAATATTAAATATATAGCATGACAATAGGTCTGACCATTGTGATGTCTCCACAAATTGGCAAATTCATTTTATGATATGACTGTTTGACACAGGAAAGTTTACCAGTGATATTGTATATTGTACCACACAACAACTTAAAACTATCTAATCTGTAATCTTATCATGTTGTCGAGGTTTAGTATCTGACATTAATTATTTTCTGTGCATGAGTTTCAATTAATGTATGCTTAAGCTTATTACATACGACACATGACAGGAAGATAATATATTTGATTTAATGAACAGGTTTCATTATGATCGTATATCCTGAAATTATTGTGTTCGTATCACGTGGTATAAGATTCATTATTATGGCTGGACTAAGTTTACGGTAAAGACTAAAAAGGAATTCAACAGAGTCTCTAATTGACATCAATTATAACTTTAAACAATCATTAGTGTCATAAACAAGATGACAATAAACTAGCCGATAGTCTCTGAAATGTGTCATAGGTGCAGTACAACAACGCAAAGTTGTTTTCATAGTTTACTGTGATGTTATGGAACTAATATGACCATATATGATATGCTGGAAGAAACATGACTCGGAAATACGTTAGATCTAATGCCTGTAATTTGCTGTCAATGGTTGGTAGCATATTATCTGCAAGGAAACATGTTTGTAATCCAAATGATCAGTGCGTTCATTGCGTATTTTGTACGAATTATCAACTATGTCTCAACCCTACATTATTCAAATCTATATGCGCTCTTTTACTTCAGAAATTAAGGTGATTTTGTTTTAATTTGCACTAATAAACGTCACATCTAAGGTTAAATCACTTTCCTAACGACAAAAGTTAAACATTGAGTATATATTTATGAAATTGTCATTGTTAATGCACATAAAGCGCTAGGAAAATTTCGTTTCATAGAACGGTATTTAGGTAGGTATTGTTGCATTGCAATCATTTTCGAATGTGAGCAGTTTTGAATTTCATAATATATATATATATATATATATATATATATATATATATATATATATATATATATATATATATATATATATATATATATATATATATATATATATATATATATAATTATATAAGGAAAGCAGGCATATATAATACCAAAGGAGTAATTCAATCAGATAAATATAAATACCTCTGGACAACGTGAAGGCAAACAAGGACATAAACATCAAGAAAACGGCGAGATTCCCCATCGTGAATGTTTGTCTTTGTCTAGTATGATATAGTATATAATTGTGGTGTGTTGAAACCACTATTTATAATGATCCATTTTTAATGTATTGACAAGACTGCCCAACAGAACCAACGTATGAATTGAAAATCACCAATCAAAACAAGCTTCTATGGACATTATTGAATAGGAAAAACTATACGTCCGTGTCGATATAAAAAAATGATCAGCTATATATATTGTTTGTGCTTGACAAAGTTCGAAGTTTCAAGCAATTTATAAAATGATAAGGGTTTATTAAAATGGAAAGCAGAGCATTGTTATCTCCGACATATCTATAGATCAAACGAGTCAGAAAATACAAACGATACAAAGCTATTATATTAAGCATATACTTCGTATATAGATCATGTATCTACAGGGCAAATACACTTCACTGGGACCTCGAGCCTTATTTGCGTACGTTTTAACAGATCAGTTAAAACCAACAAAACGGCCATATATTTTGTTTATATGGCATACACTGAAGAATGAATTTCGCTATTTTAAAAAAAAATAAATCGTTAGCATTACTTGGCGGCGAATCATACCCGAGATCTACCATATCCGTGGCGTATGCTCAAACCACTTGACCTCATTAACTTAGAGTTTCAGAGAGAGAGAGAGAGAGAGAGAGAGAGAGAGAGAGATAATGGCATATTTATGATCATTGTGCGTGATTCCCATAGACAAAACCTTTACATATTTATTTTCCAGATACAATCATGAAGCAGCATTGTAATTAGGAGTAGCACTTTATATGATCAACTGATTTCAAAAACGGATCATACACAGATTCATTTTGTCAAAGAAATTGCGCAACCATGCTGAAAAGGTAAAATAATATCGTTAAAAGTGTTGCTTTGCATTACGTATGAACACGGTGTTACGTTCAATGAGCAAAACCAAGGTGAATAGTTCATAGTAAGTTTAATAACTCCTTTCCATTGTATAATCAGGAATCAAAAACATTTACTTATCACTTCTATTCCTGACACCACTACACCCCTCCGCTCTCTCCCTCCCCCTCTCTCTCTCTCTCTCTCTCTCTCTCTCTCTCTCTCTCTCTCTCTCTCTTAGCACATCTGTTTTTAAATACACCTACTCAAAATTGTAACTTTAAAGGACGTTACATTGCTCGGTAAAAAGACCATTCATCGGCGATTTGCAAGGACAATATGGTCAATGTCTTGGATTTTCTGAGTTTAAAAGAATGTCAAAAATTCAAAAGCATCAAGTGACCATGGCAAATCAAACCTTCACAATGTTGTTGGGTCAGTATTATCTTTACAATGTTCCTGATGGGTTTTGTTAATAGACCACTCCCTTGATAACTCGTGCCATGATAACCTGCGAACCCGCTAATAACGCAGGGTCAGTCGTGGATCCCATTTAAAACCAGACAATACCTTGCAAATTGATTTCAAGTTGTTGAACTTAACGAAAATCACGATCGAAATTTCGAACGAAAACATAGATTTATCTCTCGCATGATACGATGACGTGCTGTTTTTTTGTGTGTGAATTCTGTCGTTTTGCACAGTGGACATTTTGCCGATACTCTGACCATATGCCGTCTCACTGCTACCTCTCCTGTCAACCACGCATCATGCATGTATTTTAGCTGATCCTAATTTGACCCAGTGGCCCAATGCCCTGTCCCAGTTATTGTCTATGTGTTTTTCCTCTACTTTATTTCTAGTGTTTTCTATTGTTTGTTCCCCAAGCCATTTATAAGTACTTTTTTCGTCTACGTGGCATAATTCGCTATTGTCTCTCTATTTATTAAAAATGTCTTTTATGTGTCTAATTTGTCTGTGCTCTACTAACAGTGTTGCGAATCTATTGTTAATATATTTGTTTGACAATATCTAGATTCCCTTTGACAGTAAAATTTGTGACATATTTATTTCCCAGGTACAATTCTGTATCTTCTAATACTTTATTGTTTATTTTCCATATTTCCCAACCCCATTTTATTTTTCCTAATTTGCCATATTCCTATAAATATACTAATTTATGGTCCGAAATGTTCAAGTCTATAATGAGTGCTTTTTATAATTATTTTGCCCCGACGATGTTCCTAAAATTATTTATTTTACTCCCCTGATATCTTTATTATATTCATATGTAAAATTTCACCATCTGCATATTGTGGTCTGTACGTATCTAATATTTTGTATTCGTCCATTAGGTTGTCCATTTCTCCATTAAATCCCTTGTCATTGTTCTTTTCTGTCTATATTGTCTCATACCCAATTACAGTCTCCTCCCATCCAATATACAATCTTCCTTTGTGAATTTGTATATTTAATTGCTTATATATATATATATATATATATATATATATATATATATATATATATATATATATATATATATATATATATATATATATATATATATATATATATATATATATACTATGTGAAATAGTCTCCGTCTTAAAATTTATCCCTCATCACTCCTTTCCCATTTTACCCCAGTGAAGATGCCTCTGTATGTGTGTAGAGGTTATAGAGTGAACCTTGTGAGTGGGAAAGCCGAAATTATTGAAATCATAAATCCATTATTAAACATATTCAGCATTCTTTGTGAGTTTATGTTATGGCTGATGCGGCTGTCACAAAAATGTACATTTCTTCTCAAAGTATAAGTTGACATGACGTAATAGTAACGCGTACAAACAAACTAAACAAACTTCATTCATATTTATCTAATTCCAAGCTTTTTGTGGACTACAACCTTCATGAAAGTTGCACATATTGATGCAGAGTAGATTCATTTGTAGTCCATGTTTGTTTGTACGTACAGAGTGGTTGCTTTCATATTCGATGTTATGTTTGGAAACCTTAAGCTCATCTACCCTGAATCAATATAGTACCTTGTGATAAAGGTCATAGCATGCTAATGGTCTGTAATCTTTGTTATGAATATACTATTTATGGCAAGTAGTGTTGAAAAATAAATATGCTCCTGTTGTAAAAAGAATGGTTTGATATCAAGGTGGACGCAAATCATATTTTAATCAAGCAGCAAAGAAACTATTTAAGACGAGCACACAATAATAATAAATTCTTCAAACTATCGATACCTACCCAACCATGAGAGCAACAGTAACTATAAATAATTATATTTTATGAACCTTCTAACTATCAGATATTTCGACTTATTCTCAGTTGTATATTTAATCTATTGATATATTTATTTATAGGTGAATATATTTGATTTTCTGTGTTAAATATTCTCTGACGTAGGATTGTAAGTTAAGTGCAGTAGCACCGCCACAACAAGTTATTAAGATAACTAATTAACACACTACGAGTTGATGCATAATCCATGCAAAATCATACACTCATAATTGATATACACGGATAACTCGCGAACAACGGGGCCGCAAAGATAGACAGCCCTATTAGCGACGGCGATAGTTAACGACGGACATCCAAATATTGAAAACAATCGCTTTAAATCGAAAAACATGGGGGGGGGGGAGCGCGGCTTTTGGGAACTGGCTGTTAATTGGTTGAATACTCATGTTAATTCACGTCCACACTAATTTGATCACTCGCATTTTATAATGCAATTGTTCGTTATTCTCTTTAAATATTTTTTTTTCGAATGTCCAACACATTAAAGATCGTTCCAACTGGTTTCAGCAACCATAGCGTGTACGCGAAAAAGAATGTGTATTACGGAATAAGATTCATTTTCTTAAAAAAGAAAGTGACTTTTATCTCGCAAAGATTGATGGAAACGTTGTGAATAAATATAACGTAGTGGTTGCTTTCGTCTAGTGCGTACATTTAAACCGTATTTGGTAATCTAATTGTCTTATATTTTTTTATCTCTTTTCTAAAGATATGGTTGTTGGTTGTTTAGTCAATAATGAGAAATACGGCCAGTATTATTGGTGGAGGATGAACCCGGAAAACCTCCAGAGAGAACCACCGACACATGAGCAGTTAATGGCAAGCCTTATCACATTAACTATATTAGCCGAATCTTAGATTCGAACCCACGCAGACAGAGGTGAGATGGTTGTGATCCGTAACGTAAAGCGCTTTAGACCACTCTGCCACTCACCCCCTCCCACATGTTAAAGCTGGGTTATTTCTTGACGTTATTGGGTATTTACTTTATCGAATTTGTTGATCACCTGCATAAAGAAACGTTTAGCATAAGATTATAATGGTGTGACAGGCACATACAATATAAAAATAGAGGTGTTCTCGGCAAATTTTAACAGTTCTTTACATATTGTAGAAGTCGGAATTAAGTTGTAATATGAGAATAGTACGCGACTGTCACGACGGAAAAAACCTAGTACACAACAAAGAATATACTGTTATCTGACTATCCAGAGAAGAAAGAGGAAGGAAAGGATATATAGGGAGAGGAGAGTTGGGGAAAATGGCGGAAATGTAGAAAGCAGAAAACAGACTCCATTTTCTGGAGAAGAACTAAACATACCGTATTGATCTTAGTTTGCTTAATTTACATGTTTAAATCATACACAGTATTTATAAAATGTGTGCACTTATTTGTATTATTGCTAGTAGTTAAAATTACGCTACATTTTATGATGAACACTGCCCTATAAATATTTATGAATTTCAGTATGCATTTTCATTTCTCTGATTGACTCAAAACATCCAAAATTGTAAAATTTAGATTTGTATAAACGACAAACGATGACAGTTCCATTTAAAGAAGCATACACGGTCGTATGGATTTCCCCTCTAAAGTTAAAGATTGCCGACTCGTAATTTAATCACGTATCATCTATAATTGTCCGTTTGGTGGTGGAAATAGTCGGATGACATCACGACTGTCAGTTTGGATGCTTTCGCGGTAACGTCTTTAATAATACAATTATTTATTGATGTTGCCGATTGGATGTAGAGAACAATTTCGACTGCTTTGGTAAATATCCCAATACATTTTCTATCACTTTTTGCAGTTCCTCAGCCACGGTCACAGTTATGGTCAAATAGTGTCATGTATCCATTCAAATTTTCTTAACACATATAATATGTTAGACGCTAAAGGAGCAAATCATGACATACCCTTCAATATTATGTACTGTTGGTGAATTCATAGCACATACGTTAACTTCTCTATTCAATTGTAACTGAGAAAGAGTTGAGGAATAAATAATATCGTTAATTTGGATTTATTTCATACATGGGAAATACAGTTAGAAACGTTTCCTGTAATATTTCACATGTATCCTTTTTTGAGCCATCTTTTAAACAATATTGATTTCAGGAGCTATCTTTCTCACAATATTCCCGTCCGTTAATATTTACTGACCGTGAGCGATCATCACACAGGCACGTATGAAGTGAAAAAATACAAAGTAGTCTTTTCATGTACACTTTCAATTTCACCATACTGATACAATCTCGCATCACTCTCTATCGGATCCATCTGGTTTGCTGAAATCCTAGCCCTGTGGTCTTTTGACTCGAGATTCAATCGCACCTCGAGATTCAGAGAACAATCCAAACATTCCATGTCGGTAAAAGGAAATATATGATCACATATACGTCTTCAAACAAAGTGAAAAATATATGTACATAACTAACGTTTCTATTATGTATAATTTAGATTCAATTTTTTTAGAAATTGTTTTAACAGCTGCTTTTTAAGTTATATACACATTATTTGCGTTGTCTTTACTGCATGGATTTTTCTTTGACAGCTTTATGATGAGCGGAATCTAAATGTGGATGAAGACATAATGTTCCGTTGCAATATATGCTTAATGTATTTCCATAGGCCACGCTCTATAACTATCACTTCATCTCTTGCCGTGCGCTCTAATCATATATAGCATAACTACATTCAGGTTTTAATAATCAATAAGACATATTAAACAAATATATCATAAATGAAGATGTAGATGGGAAACATTCGTTAGAACTTGGAATATCCGTCCTTGCTGTTTCAAACCTTTTGTTAAGAATTATGATTGTCACGTTAGCTATCACACCACACCCCTAAAACTCATCAAGCAAAACAGCTTAGAACTATTTTTTTTCTCACGGTATTCTAGCTTGACTGCATGGTTAATTAAGTTTGTTATATTGCAGCAATCGGATAGATGATCTCAAGATATAAATTGCCTTCCGAAACTGTCATCTTTCAAAATAGGAGATATAGCCAAGCAATATAACAACAATTCAATGTGTTATTGCCCGTATCAAATATAATATAATGTAGCTATGGGGTGAACTCTCGTTCACAATAACCTTGAGAATATACGTATTATCTACACACTGAAGCGAAGCAAACAGTCCAAACAATTAGTACTTTTCCAAGTTCTGTTAAACGAGTTGCAGGAAGGCGAACCCACCAATTTCTAGAATCAATTTTATTAAAAACTTAAGGTTCCAACTAACTATATATATATATATATATATATATATATATATATATATATATATATATATATATATATATATATATATATATATATATATATATATATATATAACGCCACACCGAAGCCACTAAGTGACCGAGAGTGTCTCTAATTTGGTTAGTTTACTTTCTTACTGTATTTTATTGTCCTCTGTTTTTCAAGAAGTATGCTTTCGAGTTTACCTGGTCTTAACACATAATTGTGTCATTCCTCCCCCCCCCATACTGTTAATTAGGTCAGTAATATATATATCATTAATATGGCACCTGCTGCAGAATCATAAATAGCTAGATAAGCTCGAAAGCGACTAGAGGCTCTTAAATAAATTATACCAAATTTGCGAGCGCTCAGGAAACAATTATTTAAACCAATTGTGGATCCAGGAAAGAAAAATATTATAGTAACTGAGGCGACTCAAAAAGGTTTGCGACACTACCTGATGATATTGCTGGCCGTTTTTGAGCATCTCGACCACTATCCTGACAGCCTCCTCAACCAAAACCTGGAATTCAACCTGAACCTCTAAGACCCCAAACCATTTTAACATGTACATTTATACCTGACTTCTTTGCCGATATCAAAACCTCAAAGTAATTGATATTGCAGAGTTTATAACCTGAGTAAGGTGATTCTCTAAATATTGCTACTTGGCGAAATAATATATATTATGCATATTTACTAATACTCCTCCGATTTGAAGTGATGATGAAGTTGGTTATGTTTATACACTTAACTTGGCAGTAGATGAGTATATTAGACACAAAAGTCAAGAAAGGAGACTAAGAGGGGACGAAATTAAGCAGCAACTAGAAATTGCAAAAACAGAAAGAAAAACTCTTAAAACAAGTAAAAACAAAGCAGTTAGAACAACAGATGAAGAATAAGCTTATGAAGTAGACCATGTCCTCCCCGGTGCCACCGAAAGTGGTATTACTACTTAAGAAATCTATTTTTTTTACTGAAGTAAGTGGCCTTATATATTGTCATAACATCATTAGTTCTGATATAAATCGATTAGATATTCTGATTGGAGGAAAACGGGCTGGTAATAATTCCACAAAAAAAAATAATAAACCTCCTGATATCTGTCAACGATTATTTTCAGGATAAAGTATGAATATTAATGTTTATCGGGAACACATCGATGAAATATTTAAAGATTATCACAATGATTAAATATATGGATAAAATGCAAAAAAGTTGAGTATACGCAATGCTCAATTTGGACCTATAATAACCAGAGTGATAACTTCGGGATTACCAGCCTATATATGATGTTCGTCAGTGTTTATTTAAATCTTAAATCCCCAAATCAATACCAATTGCACAGCATCAGCGAGTGAAAGCTATCGACTTTGTTCGTGATAAAGTTCCTGATTATATTTGTAATGTCGCCGATAAACGATATATGCAAAACCATTTGTTCAGAATTACGATTGTTGGCTATCATCTCCCACCCCTAAAACTCATCAAGCAAAACAGCCTACTTTCTTCTCACGGTATTCTAGCTTGAATGTATGGTTAATTATGTTTTCTTTATTGCAGAAGTCGGATAGTTGATCTCAGTCCGTACATTGCCATCTGAAAGTCTCACCTTTCAAAATAGGAGATATAGTCAAGAAATATAAAACCTTTCAATATGTTATGGTTCGTATCAAATATAATATAATGTAGTTATGGGGTGAACTCTCGTTAACACTAACCTTAAGAATACACGTATTATCTACACAGTGAAGTGAAGCAAACAGTCCAAACAATTAATACGTTTCCAAGTTCTTTTAAACGAGGAGCAGGAAGGCGAACACACTAACTTCTAGAATCCATTTTAATTGAAAACTTAAAGATCCAACGAATATATATATATATGATTTAGATCCTTACTATATATCATTAATATAGCAACTACTGCAGAATCATAAATAGCTAGATAATCTCGAGAGCGAATAGTGAATCTTAAACAAAGTATACCAGTCAGTGATTCTATCAGACAAAAATTACAAGCGAGTCAGGAGTCCCAAGTATAATTTGCAGACACTCTAGAACAATTAATCAAACCAATTGTTGTTCCGGGAAAAAAATTGTTATATCAACTGAGGCGACTCAAAATGTTTGAGACATTACTTGTTGATATTGCTGGCCGTTTTTGAGCAACTCGACCACTACCCTGACAGATTTATCAACCACAACCTTTTATTCAACCTGAACCTCTAAGTCCCCAAAACAATATAACAGATGTAGCGGTATCTAATAATCGTGGCTATAATTCTTTTAAGAGAGCCTGAACACTTTCTTCTCTCTCTCCCTCTCTCTCTCTTACACCATGGACATTGACGTTCCTTAACTTATGAGTAATTCCTTCTCATAGCAAGAAATGAGAAGAAAGTTATCATAAGCTAATAGCAAACTTACTTAACAAACATTTCACAACAGAACCACCGACCAACTAGAAGCTACTGGCAAGCCTTATCACATAACTATATTAGCCAAATCTTAGACTCGAACCCACGCTTACAGAGGTGAGATGGCTGTGATCTGTAACGTAAAGCGCTTTTACCACTCGGCCTCTCACACCCCCTCCCACATGTTGAAGCTGGTTTATTTCTTGACGTTATTGAGTATTTCCTTTATTTAATTTGTTGATCATCTGCATAAAGAAAAGTTTAGCATAAGACTATGATGGTGTGACTAGCATGTACCATGTAAACATGGAGGTGTTCCAGGGAAATTTTAACAGTTCTTTATTTTTTGTAGAAGTCGAAATTAAGTTGTAATATGAGAAGAAGCGACTGTCATTACGGGAAAAAAGCCGAATACACAACAAATAATATACTGTTATCTGACTGTACAGAGAAGGACGAGGAGGGAAAGAACATATAGGAAGAGGAGAGTTGCGGAAAATGGCGGAAAGGTAGTAAGCAGAAAACAGACTCCTTTCTCTAGAGAAGAACTAAACATACCGTATTGATCTTAATTTGCTCAATTTACATGTTTAAATCATACACAGTATTTATAGAATGTGTGCACTTATTTGCATTATTGCTAGTAGTTAAAATTACGCTACATTCTTTGACGAACACAGCCCTATAAATATTTATGAATTTCAATATGCATTTTCATTTCTCTGATTGACACAAAACATCAAAAATTGTAAAATTTTGATTTGTATAAACGAAAAATGATGACATTTCCGTTTAAAGAAGCTTGCACGGTCTTGTGGGTTTCCCCTCTAAAAGTAAATATTGCAGACTCGTAATTTGATCACGTATCATCTATACTTATCATTTTGGTGGTGGAGATAATCAGATGACCTCACCATTGTCTGTTTGGATGCTTTCGCGGTAACGTCTTTAATAATAAAAGTATTTATTTATGTTGCCGATTGGATGTAGACAACTTTTGCGACTGCTTTGGTAAAGCGCCCAATATATTTTCTATCACTTTTAGCAGAGCCTTAGCCACTGTCACACTTATGGTCTAATCGTGTCATGCAACCATTCAAATTTTTTAAGACATATAATATGTGAGTTGCTAAAGGAGCAAATCATGACATACCCTTCAACATTATGTACTGTTAGTGAATTCACAGCACATACTTTACCAAAGCAGTCGCAATTGTTCTCTACATCCAATCGGTTCTATTTGTAATGTCGCCGATAAACGTTATCTACAAAACGAAGATAGATTAGCACATTTAATATGATGACAACTTACACCAGAATAAATAATATGCACATAAGTTATGTTTATTGAATAAGAAGCAGAACTTGAGTTGATACTCCATATGCAGATAAGTTCAATGTTACAAATCATTATTAAGTTTTTTTCATCAATATGATCGATCACAATACCATCATTAATATGGCCGTGACAACATTCGACTATAAATCGGATACATTTAGATGATGTTTTTACAGCACAAAACTGCAGATAACATGTATTTCTGAAATCATCAACTGATGTTCGTTTTGTATCGACATCGTCTAATGAGAGCATCACGGGATGTTTCGCAATTTTCGATGATAGGATGTTTACAAAATTCCTTTTTATCTTTTATATATCATAATTGACTAAAAAAATTAATTGAAAAATCTTGCAATATTATCTTAAGTGTTTCTTATAACGTTGTCCCTATTACCTTTTTTACTTTTTTCATTATACCACTTCTTCACTCTTTACGTTTTAGCACCATATTGCACATACAACTGTATTCCTACACCAACACCATATTCGAACATGGTTTTGGTACTAGACTTCCACTTTATCTATATTTGCTTTAATTATAATATGGAGGAGATCGGACATTACGATCAAGCCTTATAAGTGAACTTTTGATCTTGATAAAAGAACACCTCGCATAACGAGGCAAGTTTTGGTTGATCGCCAATATTTGTGGCGTCATAAAAGATTTTCGCAACGATGGTGCTTCATGTGTGGTCGGAATTCAGATTATTAACAATAAAGATGTTATTGATGCTTAAAAGTACATTGATCAAACGCGATAATTATTATATCGACGAAAGCATATATATTTTTAGATTAAATATTATTAGGGAAGTATATGATACGTTTATTATCAGTGGAAAACTTGTTCCTGTACTTTAAAATGAAAAAATCGCCGTATTGAGTCAACATTACAAACCAAGAATATTCACTAGTATTTAAAAACCGTATCATAAACAAGCGTTTCATGCAACCATCGTTATAGGCCATTTATCCGTGCAATAATTAACCCAGCGTTAATAATCCAAGCAAAATTAAATTTTCGAAAAATACATTTTGTATAAAATGGAATACCTAGAAATGTCTTAACTTATCTAGGACATATATATATATATATATATATATATATATATATATATATATATATATATATATAAGCGAGTGGGATGAATTAATTAAGGCTAAATAAGAGAAAAACTAAAAATATCGCTAAAAAAACCACAAAAATTCCCAATGATAGTAAAAATAATTAATATGAGATTTCACACGATTCGAAACATTATAAAGGTTGGTGACATCGTTAACCGTAACGTGCTCGCGCAAATGTATACTCCCACGAAATTAAACTGTCATATTCTACCATGAAAATATATTTGATCTTATTAACAAAATAAGTCAGATTTATCCTTAATCGGATAGTAATTTCAGTATTTTGAAGAGAGTGAAGTTTAAACAATATGGAAGTATTTGTATCGAGGGATGTCGGCGACTATGTTGAACAATTAATGATTTTTTGTTTTAATGGTCCATATGATTCGCTTCTATAGAGCCATTTGAGTTTGCTGAAAATCAGCATCCGAATAAATGATTGGTTTAGTAGACATTTGTCATAACAAACATTGGACTTCAATAGGTTTTGTAGGACTTATGAACTATGCAAAGTACTTATCCATTTGAATGTGAGCGAAAACATTATTTCAGATGGAAGCAGACCGACGTTTGATTGCCATAACAAGGAATTATCCCGTTGCATGTCCTGATACTACTGATTATAACAATAAAATAGCAAAATATCTTGGCAGTGAAATCATCTGTTAAATGTTCGCCTGGAGGATGATATGGGCATAAGCGACATTGTACGAGAATACGTTTCGATGATCCTAAGTTAGATTACATACGTGCTAATATAATGCAAACATCTACTTATATCTCAAGAAATATAATTGCAATTAGATGTTACTATATTAGGAGCAATTGTGGATTATATTGATGGTGAGTCAACGCTGTTTATTACATTTCAGATTTTCATTACTTCCGTACATTTTGAAAATTTATGGTACATGGAGAATAAATCTTCTACATTTGCAGTTAGAGTCGCCACACATTTAAATGATATTATTAAATATACAGGATTGCAAAAATAAACAATTATACCTTGGAAATGTTGCATTATTGGGTTAATGGTGAATAAAACGTGAAAATACACTCAATTATTCTCAATGGGCCGACGATGAATTTAATGGTCAAGATCGCAGAAATAAACAGATGTCAATATTATCATCAAAACCATCTGTAGATGATTATATAACTATACATAAGACTGTTTATCTAAACTGACAATGATGTTCTGTCTTATTGAAACATTGCAGCAGATTTCAATTAATACGGCTATATAAACACCTACACATACACTTCTTCCGATGTTTAGGAGACGAATGGGCGTTCGATATTTTCAGCGAGTATTATTGGGGATGATGTATACACAGCTTCACTAGAATCGTTAAATTATTTCTTGATTGTTTGCTGTCATGTGTGGAGATCATATTCAACCACCACCTGTTGGTGGATTATCTCAACACGAATGTTTAAAAATGTTAGTAGAGCATTATTAACAAATAGCTGATGAGCACAAGGCGCTGAATCCCGAAATAAACGATTTTTAGAACTTAAAATACTACCAAATACACTGTAGTCTGAAATAATGCATTAGATAATTTCAGAAACTCTTGTAAGTAAGTTTTGGAACTTATGGGGAGCAAATTACTTGACATTTGCAAGGAGACAGATTAGTCTTGATTTACTTCAGCAGAAGTTATATCATTTGGTAAGGAATGGCATTCAGAATTGAATGTATCATTGTATTATCAACCAGCAGATACGCTATGGAAGAATATCGATGTTACTACACCAGAATCCTCAACAAAACAATATATTTTGTTACATTATATTGTTTTAATTTATGTCAGTGTTGTTACCAGCGCTTTAACTATATTTAATCTCCGTGGACGTTATGATACCCCAAAACGATTCATTCATCACAAGTTCTAACCATCTACCATACAATTGTTTCGATCGTTGCTTATCGTGTCAAATGGTCAAACTTTGTTTATCTCGCAGTGTCTCATCAGACAATTATCTTAGTTGTGGAGGGTTATCAGATACTGTAGAGAAAATAGTTATCAAACTGCTGATGGTAATGGCGATGATATAATAATAAACATTTGTTATAAACAATATGATAACAAATCAGCGCGACATCGATCCTAGTGAAGAATATATCATGATATTAAAACGATTAAAGAATAATCATTGTGCGAGCTGGAACACGATAATGTCGTGGCACATATTTATTCTTCAAGGCCATTTACCGTAGATAGCATTAAAAGCAGTCATGGTCTTACGTGCTAAAATGTAATGCTGACCCTTCTTGGGTGCAAACTACATAGCGGTTTTGGCAAAAATGCTGCTAGTTTACAAAAGTGAACGTAGTGGTAATGTCGTGTCTTCAGGAATTATTTGTAATTGTTCACATAAGAATTAACGTTGAGGATAAGTTTAATCAGGTATGTATAATACGGGTCTTCCCGTGGGTCTTAATATGTATGATATTTTATGTGTGTATGTATAGTTACACTCTAAATATAATCAATCGCTCTTCTTTAACCATCTTTAAGTTCACCGGGTCCATACAAATATTCTACAGTCACATTAACTAACATTGGTTGTTTGAAATGTCATATCGTTGTATTGGTATATGGTTTGGTGTTTGACTTTTCGGGTTTCATAGAAATTGAGCGCGTAATTGTATTATTTAATTCACCTATTGTTACGTATATTTAATTTAAGTCATTTACTTTTGTTTTAACTGTTTTTTGTCAGATTCAAATTTTACATTTTAAGTTTAAAATTCATTAATAGGGAGATATTTTTTTTTAAAAAGTAAGATGACCTGTAAACACCAGATGTTGACATCATTTCTGACCTACCTTCAGAGCTGTAAACAAGCTTTAAAAATGATTGGTTGATTCCAAGGACATTATTTAGCTTTGTTATAAACATCTTTCTATTTTTAGTTCTTGATAGTAAAAATAACTGATTCTCATCTGGTTAATACGGTTTGCACGAGAGTTTTTGAACGTACATTTGTTCTAAAGATTCTAGAAGATCATGTGACCCCTACCTTGTTTACGTAAAAACAGGTTCATAAATTATGTCTTGGAGCGAACTATAAGTAGAAGTTGATCTGTTAAAATATTAAGTTATGTTGAAGTTGAGTTATTTTAAATTACTTTGTACTGGAAATTATTTCTATTTGTTTGGGTCAAGAGGATTTCTTTTGTTATTGATATGGAAAACATTTGTGCTCATTGAATTTCATAAGACCAGAACTGACTTCATCACGTGACATTGTAATCCATCTTGGATGCTTCACTTAGATTCTAACTGGGACATATTAGGAGATTTTATTGCCAGGATGTTTGCAATTTCACTAGTGGATTATATTTTAAATTATTTTTGGATTAATTTTGGAATTGATTTTTAAAACCGTCAGTTTATTTTTCCTTTCTGGAAAATATTTGTGCTCAATAAATTGTTTATTAAATTTTTACAAGCTTGTTATTTTCACTATTTCTTTGTTCCTTTTTATTCGAGCCTAATCACGTAATACTATTACAGTTAATAATCTTGTAACCCATTCGCGAGATCTCATCTCCTTTTGAATATATTCACGTCCCATATTGATATTCAAAATACCGCCCAGCAAGTGTTCAAATAAATTGCTTAACATTACTTGATCACGTTGAGTTGGGGAATGTCCTTGTCTATATTCGACATTATGTATTTTAATCAACGAAAACACTACATCAGAATCAACTTTATATAGATGTGTCTATGGTGAACCTATTCCTGGTCCAGATACTCGCCGATCTATTCGTTCAAACGCAAAAGCAACTTCAATAGCTGTAATTGGTGAAAGCGTTTCTGCTTCTTTATATCTGCTTCCAACGTCAATTACAGTTTGCGAATATTTGTATATTAATTGACTTATGTTGAATAGTATCGTGTGGCAAAATGAGTATATGAACCTGATATAATTCAGTTGAAACACTGACTTTAGCATGAGTGTACCGATTCGTTTAGGCGCCGGTATACACATTTGCCATATAGCAAGTAATGCTAAATAATTTTCAACAACATAACGTGCACCATTTGATGCAACAGCGAGCTTACTATTCGTTGCTCACCCTCATACAATTTATATTTGACTATATTAAACCAATTCAATAATAATAATAATAATAATAATAATAATAATAATAATAATAATAATAATAATAATAATAATAATCGTTTGTTTAATTACCAGCCCAGGATGCTAGTTTATCTTTGATCGCAGATCTTGTTAACCAATTAGCTACTGAATCTCGAAAAGGTCTATATTTGTACAAACGTTAATGCATGAATTACTTTAACATATGCAACATGTCACTAATATAAATCTTTACATTTAGACGTTAAATCATGAAATGGACACGCTTTATCCGTTTGATCTATCGGATAGATACCAGGTCTTGTTTATCAAGCCGGATATCAAGTCAGGTTCCATGTCAACAAAACGTAGATCCCGGAATATGTTTTTCTATTGGAAATTGAACCCATAGATTTCTTAGTAATTTTCCCAATTAAGTCGTTTTTCTCACCATCTATTTCTTGTCATTGAGACATGTTTATTTTTTCTTACCACATTTAAAACAGGTGCTAGTAAATGCAAGCCTTTTTGCGCTGCATTATTGTTATTACTTTTTCTGTTGGGGTTGGTGCTTTACATTCTACTTAACATATATACCTAATATCAATAATGTTTCTATAAGATTGATTACGTTCATTTCTCAGAGACACGGAAGCATGAACCAGCCCTAACTAATTCTACCATAACTATTAGGATAGGTCCATTTTAGTATGGTAGGGTATAATTACTGCTTAAATTGTTAATGAGATGGCCCAATTCGTATAAGTTGTATTTAGTAGCTCCGTCAGTTGATAATCAGCATTGCTACGAGGTGATTAAAAATTTTAATGAAAACACGCCTCTGTTGGACGAGGTTGGAAATGTTAATGTTTCAATTATCACTGATATCAATGAAACTCAATATGTAGATGACATTAATGGATTTATTAATAATGTATTAGTATAAAATGACGTAATCCTGGACTAGCAATACAATTAAGTTAGGATATTTTCCCGAGGAAGACAAAAGACACAGAAGTTCAGTATGTTATTCTGTGATATGCACAAGTAAGTGATCAGATATAAGTGTAATATTGTTTGTGTTTAATGGAGCTGATACGCCTACTTTGACAAAAATTCATCCGACTTGCTGTTCTGGGGACATTTATATACTACTTATTAAAAACTTCATTTGACATGCGCAATCTACCCCACATGGATGTATAACAATACATTTACACAATCATCGATCACGATATCATATATGTATTGACAACGATTTTGTTGACGCTATTATACTAATGATATACTTCACACACGCAGGGAGGGGCAGGACTAGAAATACGTGCCACGGCAGGTAAACTGACGTGCCTACTTATTGAAAAACACCACAGACAATATTACAGTTTTTATAAAAAAGAACAATTAGAGAAACGGTCAGTTAGAGTTTTCGGTTTGGCAGTATATACCTACATTTTTCATTTAGTAAGAGGCTTTAGGTTTCAGAAAAGACATAGACGTTTGTGAGGGATCGCCGTCCCTGCTACTCGTTTCACATGCATTGGAAAAGCCCGAACTGTTTGAATTGTTTGATCCAGAATGAAGATAATACGCGTATTCTCATGGTTACGGTTAACGAGAATTCATCCCATATTTATAATTATTATAAAAGATACTGTCCATAAAACAATGAATAATTGCTGTATTACTTGGCTATCTCTCTTATTTTGAAAGGTGTCTACATTCAGGGGGAAATTTTACCGATTGAGATCAACTTACCAGTCGCACCCGTGGATATTAACTGTAAGGAATATGCATTTGCAATATTAGAGCACATAACTAACCAGCCAATCACGCCAATATACCGTGAGCAGAAAGTATCACGAAAAGGTGTTGCTTTCTGAATACCGCGATTTGTCAAGGGCATAACAGCTGACATGACGAGTATATGTTTGAATTAAAGGTCAGACAAATCAAGGACAGATACGTCAAGTTCTAATGAAAATTTCCCAGTAACATCTTCAGTTAAACTTTATTTGTTTAATATGACTTATTAATTTGGTATACCTGATTATAGTTTGAGAATATTCGGACAGTTAATAACTTATTTCCGTCCAAGCTCTCAAACCGATAGATTTATTTTTAAAAAAATGACACGGTTAGTAATTGTCCCTAAAATACCTTATGATTCGGTCATCTCTATGAATGGTAAAGTAAATTATCTAATTTTTCAACACAAATTTGAATTCCATTTTTACAATGGATAAATATGATCGCTGAGCGTCATTGTGCCAAAATGGTGTGGAAATATGGATCAGCAAAGTAAATATTTCATGCTTCGATGACAATAACTATAAAACTGAATCCTCCAACAGTAATATGAGCAGGTTTTATGAGGAAGTATAACTACATGATTGTAATTTGCCTGCGTTGCAATTTAGCAGACTAGGGGCAAAGAAACATGTATGTTTGTAATCTGAATGTTCCTTGCCTTATTTTCCTAATTATCAACGATGTTTGAACTATGATTCAAAATCACCAATCAAATATCTTTTATATAAAGCATCGAATATTAACAACTATAAGACCGTGTTAATATAAAAATGGGAATAACGCTAAGGACTAGTTTAACAGAATAACCTATTAACGCTTCCAATGAGGATTAGAAAATAAACGTCTGACATAAAAATATAATGGTGCGAGAAGTTTTCTTTGGTATATATTTTTTTTGTGTTTGACACAGATCGAAGTTTCAAGCATTTTAACAAAAGCTAATCATCATGACATTGTTATCCCCAACATAGCTATAGATCGAACGATACAGAAAAAATCCGATAAAGATATATTATATTCGGCTTATATCACGTAGGTGGAACACGTTGGTTCAAGCCAACTGCCCTTAATGGAGTTGTTGATCGTTATATTCTCACATTTATACAACACAGACATAATTATTGGGTTCATAAGGTATACGAAGAAGAATGAATTTTATTGTTTTGTAAAGAGTATTAAAACTGAAAACTGGGTAGTTGGGTGCACACTTAATGTTATCTGCGTCGACTAAAACTTTCAAACCTTTTTAATAATGGTACAAATGTTCTTTAATTTAATAATCGTGTATTTGCAGATTCTTTATATATATTGTTAAACTCTTATTCTTGGGAGAAAGTCAAGATTATCTGCCGAATTATGTTTGTTTGTTCAGCAGTGTTTGGCTAGGTTTAGGTTTTGTACCATTTTAATGGTCAAATGCCCGTTCTCTTGCATTACACTGTTTATGTGGTTACAATCTTTCAGACAGTTTTAAATCACATTTAAATATAAAGCAGATAATAATCTTTGATTAAGTGACCTGATTTCCAACGAGCATATTAAACATTAAAAAATGTTTTAACTATATGATGATTCGTCTTTCGCTGCTCTTTAAAGGGATTTACAAATGGTTTTATTTCGTTATGATCTATTAAGAGCATGATTGTGTGTTGAATTATATACAAATTTATATTGTTTATTTGTTTAATATATCTTGTTTAAAGCATCATAATTTTCAAGCAGTACCACACACACACTATTCTTTTCAGCTATTCTTTATTCACATCACATATATCACCCGCCATTGTATATCAGCATTTTCTTGAAATAGTTTAATTTGAAGCAAATAACATGAACAATTAGTGTAAATTATATATCTGAATAGTTACGATTATAATTGTAAGATTTGAAGTCAAAAGCCTAAACCTTTATTTCAATTTGTTGTTTTTTTAAAAAATTTATTTGAAGATTGAGGTGCAAACAATGAGTAAGCAAATATAATCTCCAATGGATCGCGGGTTGCCATGAATTCAACAACAAAATATAAGTTTACGTCTTCAGATGGAAGCAACACAAGCTGTCCGGTTCAGTGAACACATACACACCTAAATTGGTTGAGGCGGATCATTTGTGTAGAAAACAACCGGTTTGACTGTCTATTTCACACCATTCAGGGTCTGCAATTGTAAATGCCTAGGGATACATGGATTTAAGTAAATGTTTAGTTAAAAATAGTGAAGCATTGACGCGCTCCAGAACCTCTGTGCTGGGTACCATTTCCCGCCACAAAATGTTGTTTGTGCTGGAAAGTCATTTTCTGTTCTGTCAATAATCAATCAGGGTCATTGATTATTTGTATTGTCTGTATGTGTCTTTATACAATGGAAATGAAACAATGCGGAAATAGCTGGAATGAAAACCATTGAACCATTATTGGAAAGCAATTTAATTTTCAAAATTTCAACTTTTTTTGTCACAGGTAGATTGTAGTTTCGAATTAAAATAACTGGTCAGATAAGATTTATATTTTATATTTCAAAATCCATCAAATGTTTCGGAGTCTTGGCTATGTGTGATAATCACTGATACGAATATAAAATTTCTTTACTTAAAGGGAATTAATATTATTGTTAAGTAAGTTTATTCAGCTGCATTTACGGACATATTCTCTTGCTTACTGGTACAGTATTGATGCTTCGTCACTCAATGTACCTCTCGAAACTACCACTGTGAACATTAGATGTTGTAGGCACTACTTATATGTCATGAAAACACTTGAATTTATGTATTCGACAAAACACTTGAATTGATGTATACGACAAAACACTTGAATTGATGTATACGACAAAAGACTTGAATTGATGTACACGACAAAAGACTTGAATTGATGTATACGACAAAAGACTTGAATTGATGTACACGACAAAAGACTTGAATTGATGTATACGACAAAAGACTTGAATTGATGTATACGACAAAAGACTTGAATTGATGTATACGACAAAACGCTTGAATTGATGTATTCGACAAAACACTTGAATTGATGTATACGACAAAAGACTTGAATTGATGTATACGACAAAACACTTGAATTGATGTATACGACAAAAGACTTGAATTGATGTATACGACAAAACGCTTGAATTGATGTATTCGACAAAACACTTGAATTGATGTATACGACAAAAGACTTGAATTGATGTATACGACATAACACTTGAATTGATGTATACGACATGAGTATATAATATTTTAGAATAAACTTGCTCGGAATAACATCATTTACTAGTATAATATAATTACAATATACACGTGATACATACACATTATGTTCAGCTTCATCAGGAAAATACACATTCTTCTATAGATAGATTTGATAGTTCCGTTTTTTTAAATTACGAAACTCAAGTCTATGTGATTGTGTTCGTGTATATATATGTGTGAGCAGCAGAGAGGGTGAACCCTACAACGAGCGTAAAAGCGTCGAAATTGTAAAAAAGCGTCGACAACCAACGCACAAAACCAAAGAAAAGCATCGAATCGCAAAAAAAGCGTCGACAACCAATGCTTCCTCGTCTACGCCAGCGTCGTTGTCATTCACCCTCTCTGCTGCTATGGGTTAATAATTTTTTTACGAGTTCAACCGAATATTTGATCGAGTCCGATACGATATCGTGTCCGAGGGTCATGCAAATTTATTGTTATAAATCCGTACGGGGTTGACTGAGCATTACTAAAGAAATTTCTAAATTGATTATGATCCATATCACCGCAGCACCATGTCTGCCAAATATTTCTAAGAGTATGAGTATCAACTCCGTTGAATATAGACAATAAATTGCAGTTACCTCTGATCACTTTTGGAATCTGAGTGTAGCGTTGAGTGACATATATCACATCAGTGTTTTTATGCCTGCCTCGGGAAAATATTCTAGCAGGATTTTTTTGTTTATCTAACATCACATCGTCGTATACGACTAAATTGTCAATACTTCCATCGAGATCTTCTACTGATGGCGCCTCGTCAATATCGGTTATAAAATCAATGGCGTTCTCACCGCTAATTTCTGATGCATTCTCGTTAAAATCCTTTAACACTTCATACAACTTATCCCACTTCATCCATCTCATTATTAAATTGAGCAACAATTGCGTCTTGCCGGATCCAGATGGCCCGATTATAATCATCCGGATAGAGTTTGGTAGCGCTGCATGATGCTTAACCGGTTCTCTTGCTTTAGTCGCTGAAAAATCAATTATATCCATGTTTCTATACATAAATTATGGATCTATATTGTGTGAAGTGTAAAACGCGCACTGGCACAGATGACTTGACGATTACAACTAGAAATAACCGATCAGCGCTTTCTGGTAAATGCGTAACATGTGGTACAAAGAAATTTAGATTTGTGTCTATGAGATCTGATTTAAAAAAAAACGAGGAGGTGATATCGCAGCCAAATTGGCAAAGCTCCCTGGAACCCCATGGGCAAAGTATCCAGGAGAAAAACACCTTCCAAGATATAGCTACTGTGGACCGGGAACACGATTAGATATCAGACTTGATGATCAAAATCAACCTCGACGTGGTGAAGAACCAATAAACGACATTGATAAGGCGTGTCACGCTCATGATGTTGCATATAAAAGCAGCAATCTGCAACACAGGCATCTCGCAGATGTGAAATTAATTCATGCGTTAAATGCTATTCCTGATAAATCTTTCAAAGAAAAATTGGCTTCATTTTTGATAAAATCGGCTATGAAAAGCAAATTGATGTTAGGTGCCGGTAATTAATAACAACATGGAATCTATTTACTATTCTCCAAAAGGATACTGGCGGGGTAGCGCTGCAATCAATAAACTCGCTAGCGCTGCAAAAGTGAAAAAAACCACTGCGGCTAATTGGTTATCCAAACCGGCTATTTGGCAAATTTATCTACCAGCGCCTAAACGAGTTAATTACTCGCATTTTGATGTTACCGGACCCAATGAAGTTCATCAGGCTGATATATTATTTTTACCTCATGACAACGGTTACAAATACGCGTTAACCGTAGTTGATGTTGCGAGTCGATACAAAGAAGCAGAACCGCTGAAAACAAAATCATCAACTGAAGTCGCTTCTGCATTTGAAAAGATTTATCGACGAGGTCCTCTGCGTTGGCCAAATCTGTTACAAGTTGATCCTGGCAAGGAATTTCAGGGTGCAGTGTTATCAACAATGAAACATCACAATGTCACAATACGACGAGGGCATACTGCGTTACATCGCGATCAGGCAATTGTAGAACGATTTAATCGGACTCTTGCTGAGCGGTTATTTGGATATCAATACGCAAAAGAATTCATTCAAGAAAAGCGATCCCGGGAATGGGTTAAAAGGTTACCAGCTGTGATTACCGCACTGGATAACGAGATTACTAGAACAATTCACATGAAACCTATCAACGCTATTAAAAAGAAATCTATACCTAAAATGGAAATTCAAGGGATTTCACAAAATGATTCTAGCATTTCTCAGCCCATTCTTGGTAGTAATGTCACTGTTAGGTATTTATACGAACCAGGAGAGCTTGAGGGTGGCACAAAAAGGGCTACTGATCCTATTTGGAGTGTTACCGCGCATAAAATATCCGGCATAACACGATCAACTGGTAGACCAGCAATCTATAGACTGGATTCAACTGCCCCTCAGCGGGGTTTTACTCGACAACAACTGCAAGTAATACCCGAGGATACTCGATTACCACCGCGGGGTCTTAACTAGCACCCCCCAGAGGCATTGTGCTGGCACCCCGGCGCCTGTTGCACTCAAGACATGTTAGCATCACATTATCTCTTGTATGACCAATACTGCTATTTTTTCTATCCACGGTAAATTGTCGAGAATCCCTATCTGACCAACACCAATTCATTACACAATTGCAACTCGCGCAGTGATTATTCTGTTGTTGTCCTAACGCGATTATTAATTCAACATCAATATCAAATTCTCTATTATTTTTTTTATCCTGCTGTTTATAACCAGAAAGTTTTTTTCTGATTATATCCTTGACGTTGTCGGCGCTGATAATATCACTTATTGCATTGTCATTAGGATTTTCAAGGACAATTCTTCTAAGCTGATTTATTTTTCGTACTCTGGATACTGCGAGATAGACTAAATTTGACCATTCGATGCGATTATCTACCATCCAAACAATTGTATCCGATATAGTTAATCCCTGTGAAGAATGTATTGTTGCTGCGTATCCTAGCGTCCACGGGGATTTATTAGCAACTAATGCATCTTCAACGACGCTGATATCAACCAGCATAATATCATTTAATACGAGAATTTGTTTTTCACGCTGTCCTGGAATATCAACTTCTATATTCTGTTTTCGTGTATCCGATGGCCTATAACACAACGGCACTGGAAGTGTTGCAAATTTTTCTTTATTCGTTTCAAATAACTTCATCTGAAGTGTGTCTCTGACTATTTTTCTACTTGCTACTATCAAATCATTTGGTCTCCACGTTTCCCAAAAATCATTCATGGGGGTTTCTGAAATTATTTCACGGGCTATTTCACACTGGATTCTATCCGGTTGTAGTCTAATTAGCGCTTTGAATTCTCGTAATCGTTCATCAAGTGATCTATAATCAGTGGTGATTTCTTCATAATAGTCTACAAAACCCTTTAGCCATTCATGTGGGGATGCACCGATAAATGGCGGTGGTTGGCCGTGATCACCGCACATGACGACTTTTGTGTTTTTGTTTAACAACCATTCAAGAAATGTTTGTAATACATCTAATGGCACTGTGCATATTTCATCCCAAATTATGATTTCAGGAATGAATTTATCACCCATTCGATCAGGAGTCCATGTATCGCCTTTCCATCGAAAAAAACTGTGGTAAGTACAGGCATTTACCCCTCGTTGTATCATTTCTCTGGCGAGTCTGTGAGTTGGTGTTAGCACAATCATGGTTGACCGACGAAATAATTCGATTGCACGAGTTGTCTTTCCTGACCCACCACAACCGTTTAAATAAACTGTCTTGTATCTACATATTGGATCAGATACCGGTGGTGCATTAGAAAATTCTGATTGAATTTCAATACGGTTACAACAAAGATATTTATCATCCATGGTAACGTCTGCGGATTCACAATACTCGTGTAGCGTTTCCTTTTTAAATCGCCAACGCCCCCACGCTTCCTCGGGATCTGTGAATGCCGCTACATCCGATTTGTATTTATTATGTATATACATCGAATCAGTAGCTACTCTAACCGCGGCATTAGGAAATCTATTTATCATCGAAAATAGATTAATACAAGCATAGGCTAGCATAGAACCTCTCAAATGTGTGTACTGGGAATTATATCCATCACAGTAGGTAACAACCGTACCTAATTTCTCACCATTGGATAGAAAAGCATCCTTACGGGATACAAGTTTTCCCTGTTTCGTTAAATCCGTTACAATAAAATCGTATTCTGCGTCGTCTATGATCAACCGCAAAGAGTATTTTGCATTGTCGTATCGTCCACCCTGGGTAAATTTACCGATTATTCTTCGTCCAAAATCCTTTGCTTGTTCTTTTTTAATTTCAAATAACTTCTTAGACCAATTCATGATTTGTTCTTCATTAAAATTCTTCGAATTTCGATCAGGAAATTGTTTTCGCTGTTCTCTAATTATTCTATCTAGATCGGGTTGTGGTAGCCAAACTTCTTTCTGAGCTCGATAGGATATACTCGCTTCACTGACAATTAACGATATTAGCATACCACAATCGATCATATATCTCAATAGCACTATTGGCATCCAGTGTTTTTCAGATATATGTCTACCAAGCCAAACATAACTACATGGATGTAACCCTGTAGTGAATTCGAATGATATCACACGAGCGAATCCAGTTAAATAAAAATCAGGCAATGGACCATTAATCGCAACACGAGTCATTTCATGCGTGGGGTGTCCAAATCGTTTAAAGTACTCAGCGCATTCTCCATACCCGAGAAAACTTCCAGGATAACACGCGGATATATCAATTGAAATCATACCATCACGTGAGTATTTCGTATTCCACAGTCCTCCATGACCGAATTCGACGCAGCTCGATTTAACATCCTCGAGAAAATCACTTCGTGTTGGACGCCATGAGTTTTTTTCTCTTGCGAAGTGAGCTACCACTGAAGGAATAGTAAAACTATCCGTGAGTAGTTTTTCATGGAAACTCTCCGGTGAAAAATCATTAGCGATTTTTCTCATTCTGTTATCTAATTCTTCAACGCGATATAATTCACCATTTGGTCTTACAAATTGATCAAATCCTATTTCGGGATCTTCATCACTTCTAAGTAACCACACTGACACAGGGTCCTCTTTACACAACGCATGAATAGCATCGAATAATTTCTCTTCATAGAAAACATCCCCGGAAAATTCTTCGGGGATATATCTCACGATTCGTTCTCGTGGAAATATCGTTACTGCAGGTGTCCACGCGTGTTTGTTATGATCAATAATTTGTATTGGCGCTCCATTTTTGTTATATTTCGGTTCGTATAAAACTTCTCCGGTTATCGTCATAACGGTCATTGGGAATCTTAATGATGTTTCTAATTTAGCTATATCAGAAATCTTTGCACCGTGCTGTTTCACTGTCAGTTCCCATTCGGTTATTTTCCTACGTCGCAGATCAGTTAGTTTATTTCCTCGGGATGCATTTGTGAAGTGTTCCATTACCCGTGTTGCTACACAATTCAGTGAACTAGAATACTTCATAGAAGCTAGTTTTGCGATATCGGGTTTATCATTTAGCGGGTATATCCCATAAACGATTGCTGTTACAGGATAAGATCTCTCGTAGTATGGTTTGTCGATTCCAGTTAGAATTCCTGGTTTGGAGTCTCTACTCACAGTGATTGTTTTTTTATTCTTGAGGATTGGTTCAAATTTATCCCTGATAATCCATTTGCCCTCGACTTCGATAATGAATTTTATTCTGAAAAAATACTTCTGTTGGGAATTACTCTTGGATTTCCAGCCAAGATGTGAAATCACTTCAGCTGCTCTTTTATCGTTCATAGTAGCATCGATGTTGGGTACATTGACATCATCATTGATAATTCGAAATGTCGACCAACAGTGTACTGCACCGTCTCGGTAGAATTCATTAAAACAGTCTCTGATTTTACCCAGTATAGTTCTATCACCGATTAGACGTTTTGGCGTATCAGAGACTCTATCGAGATTGAATTTAACATTTTTCCAAGGCGTAATTTTCGATAATCTCTTGAACTCCTCCATACTATAATTAAAACAAGCATTTAAATGAAGGATTTATGTATAATGAATCACTGCAAATGTCTTATGATTGGATCAACGACACCGTGTAACAAATCATGCAGAAGCGAATTCTGTGGGTATCATATGCAAAGTTTTCGTCGTGGAAGCCTTGGTCCGTTACCTTGCATACGATGTGGGGTTGGGGTCAGGGGGAAATCTCAGTTGTGTTTGAATTGCGGTGGTAAGCGATACAGGGAGTTGAAGCGTTATTATGATAAAAGAATCAAAAATGGAAAATCATATGAATTTTCAATCAAAAATTCTGACCCTGACTCTGTCAAGGATAAAATTATAAGAACACCCCAAGACTACATCGAAAGATTCTCCAAGGATGTAATCATTAAACCAAACAATGAATTAGACAAACAATAGTATAGTATATAATGAACCAAGAATTCAGACCACACCCTGCGATTACAAATTATGAAGCATCCAGTGATGGTACTGTCAGACACTGCATTTTGAAGAAACCGGTTGGTTCTGATAATGGTATGGGGTATTTGAAGTTTCGCGCTGGAAAGAAATTTTATTACTGTCATCGTTTCGTGTATGAGTGTTTTCATGGATTAATCAAGGATGGTTTTGTTATTGATCACATGGATTCTAATCCAAAGAACAATTCTTTATCAAATCTGCATGCTATCACACAGAGTGAGAATACCAAACGAGGAGAGACTGGAAAATGCAAAACGGTTGGGAAGAGACCTGTGAAATCTTTGAATACAACAACTAACGAAGAAAAAATATTTCAATCAATAACTAGCGCCGGTAGGCATTTCGATATTTGTGGACCCTCAGTACGATATGTTGCAGAAGAAATTTATCGATCTGCGATTTCAAAAAAGACCGAACAGAGAATTCAATTTATTTATGTCTGATGCGTCATATTTTTCATTTAGAAGTGTATAATCACCATAAAATAATGAATTCTGAAAAAATGAATAGCATTATTGCTGAAATTTCAAAATTGAAAAGTCAGGATATCAAACTATCAGATGGGTTAAATCCTGATCAAATCATGTCGGATTATCAGGATATAGAATACGGAGTTAACACTAACAAGTATATGCTGCCCAAGAAATACGCGTTAATCAAAAAAATTCAGAATTCTATTCGAGACTCTCTTTCATTTTCCAGTGACGTAAGTGTGTTTGTGTCGTTATATACTATCGTAGAAGGAATACGAAAAGAATTAGGTAACGAATACGAACTGAAAAAAGATATCAATTCTAAAGTTAGAAACCTACGATCGTTAATTCAAGAAAATGAACGAGTTTGACCGTGACCGACCCTCATAGAGATTTTGTTATCGACCCTCCTCAGAGAGATTTTCATTTTTTTTAGCATTTTTTTGATTAAAAATGTTGAAATCAGTGAATAAAAAATCGATGGGCCGTTAATGGATGATCAAAATAGAATGGCGAAAGTCACAGAATTATCTATTTTTATAGCAATTATGTGACTTTCGCCATCACTGATAGAGCTGTTAAGTGCTTCCACGGTGGTGTTAAAAATCATCCGACATGTCGGATTTTGAGGGCGAAAACCCGAGGTTTTTTACACAGGATTTTCGAGATTTTTTTATCATATTACACTTTTTAGCCATAATTCGTGTCCGATTTTCATTTTTTTTAGCATTTTTTGATTGAAATTCATGTAAAATTTGCTTGATTTAGCCCTTTTTGATAAAAAATCTCGAAAATCCTGTGTAAAAAACCTCGGGTTTTCGCCCTCAAAATCCGACGAAGACTGATCAAATAGGTATAAAAAAACAGTGAAAAATAGGCAAATCAGTCAAAAAAACAGGCAAAATCAGTCAAAAACAGGCAAAATCAGTGAATAAAAATAAAAATATTTCACACACTGAATAAAAAAAAATATTGCAATGGCGTTGGCACTTGCGCCATCAATGAAATACTCCCACGATGGTGTTAAAAATCATCCGACGTGTCGAATTAACTGAAAAGTGTTTTCGTCTGTTAGGTCAGGTTCGGGAAAATTGTTTTGCAATTGAAAAATTGTTTCTGATTTCAAATAATGGTCAATGAAGCATTAACAACTAGATTGGCTCGTGAACGACTGGATGCAATTAGGAGATTTATACCATTTCGCGACTCTGTAAGAAATAAACTGCAACAACGACAGAGTCTTCAGACTGATTTTGCTGCAGGATCCGAAGAATTGTTTAAACCAGTAACCACAGCAACGAAACAGATAGTGTCAACAATCTCTGAACAAGGAGAAAAACAAGGAAAGACTTTTCTCCCTGTGTTAGAAAAAATAGCAAAAAGAACTAAACAAACAAAAAAGTCTTTAGAAACACTTCCAGTAGATATAGTAACTACTTCACAGCAACAACAAAAAAAGAGAGAGTACTAGAACAACTAAAATCATTAAAAACACTTCCTCAGGATATATCAACCGCTTCAGAACGAAAATTTAAAAGATTTCGGGAAGAACTAGTTAGTGGAAAACTACCTACATCAATTATATTTACCGATAGCGCTAAACAACGAATTCTCAACGAGGATATAGACAATTTAGGTGAATTTGCTGCTAACAGCTATAATTCACAAGAGAAGTTTTTCACGGATAATTATACGGATTATAGAATGCCACATAATGAATGGGCTGATATTGTGTATGAAATAAATACTGGGGGTTTAGATAGAAGGATGAAGGAATACAGAGACTTCAAGAGAAATTTTGATTATCATTTACAACAAGAAAGAAAACGACAAACAAAACAAGAAGAACTTGATGATGATGATAAACTAGATGAAGAAACTGGTTATAGCGGAAGCGGATTGCAAGATTCCAGTGAGAATCCAAGGATTTCATGTCCTGGTAGTGTTCTCAGTGATATATCACGTATAAAAGTTCTTGTAGGAGGGTTCCGAGCTGGAAATAACTCACCGGAAATAATTAATGAGGCAGCTGATATCTGCAGGCGGTTATTTCAAGGTGGTATCATGGATATCAAAACATATCGAGATTTCATTGGTGAGTTATCAAGTGGGTATCACAGTGACTGAATTTACAATTGACAATTTTTTTTGCAATTGAAAAATTGTTTCTGATTTCAAAAAATGATCATATACTACAACCATGATAAACCAATCCCCGTCTATGTAGTTAATTCACGGTTTCCGGTTTATAGAGCGTACTACGGAGATGATTTAGGTAATACTATTGCTGGGTTATTTGCAAGAATGGCTCCAAAAGTGATGCCGTTAGTTAAACAATTATCAATGAAAGCAATTGATGTTATTCGTGATAAGGGTATTGGTTTCGCTGGAGATCTTGCCGGAAAAGCGTTTTCAGCCGCGAAGAATAAAATAACATCATTGGTACGACGACGAAAGAAACCGTTACCGTCTACAGCGGAAATGCCTACAAGCGTTAGTAAAATTATAAATAACGCAGTAGATGAAAAACTAGCGCAATTGACTTCGTCAATAGTGGTAACCCCCGACCAAAGCAATATTGCAAATATGATAGCGGGAAGTGGCTTTAAAAAACCACGTAGAAAACGCTAGCGTTTTTCACGATGAAAATCGTTTACGTTTTCACGATTTAGACTCTGATAAATAGAATAAAATGTTCAAAAAGTCATCTGATCCAGCGTTTGATATAGACGCCCCAGTTGGCAAGGATGATTCTGTACGCGATTATCAATACTACGCCTATCATGCAATAGACTCAAATAGTCGATCGCGAATTGAACTTCAAGTCCATGATACCAGTAAATACTTTTTGCCTTGTGAAGCATTTATTGAAGTAGAAGGAGAAATTGTAACAGCTGCTGATACTACTGCTGTACCAGCACCGTATCCAGCTGGTACTCAAGTCGGTTTTGTCAATAATGGTATCATGGCGCTATTTGAGGGTGCTAGATATCTCATTGATGGAAAAGAAATTGAGTCGATAGATCGTGATGTTGATGTGGCTACAACAATAATCGGGTTATCGAGATATTCTGATGATTATACAAGATCAGCGGGACCTTCTATGATGTTTGCAAAGGATGGTAAGAATACCGCTGGAAAAAATCAATTTGTTGTAAGACGACCAAAGAATAATACTGGTAATGCTAATATTGATGCCGAAGATATGATTATAAACGACGATGTTAATTTCAATCTAGGAGCTGCAACACGTATTTCAATGTTGCAAGGAGCGCGTAAATTATTTTCATGCGCGATTCCACTGCATCATATATTTGGATTCTGTAGAAACGTCAGAAAAGTTATCTACGGGGCGAAGCATACAGTATCGCTTGTACGAAAGAGTGATGATAATGACGCAATTTGGAGGATTCCCGCAGACAATGCAAATCCCAATGCTGATGCCGGTAAAGTCAATTTAACAAAAATATCATTGTGGATGCCAGTGTTGACTCCAGCAATTACCGCAGAAGAACGATTACTATCATTTATGGAACATGGAGGAAAGTCGTTGTTGAGTTGGTTATCAGTGAGTACAGATGTTAAACAATCAAATATCAACGGGTTATTCACTTGGAATCTAGCATCAAAACAAGGTGTTGCTGCGCCACGTCATATATTCGTAGCGTTAGAGGATAACACACGAGTTGGCGATCAACGTTTCAGTCATATGATATTTGATCAATTAGGTGTTAAAGACGTCTCACTGAGAATAAACGGCCAGCAGGAACCATCTGAAGACGTACAACTTGATTACACAGAAAATCATATCGCACGAGTTTATCATAGATTGTTGTCGTTTATGGCACGTGATCAAAATGTTGATACTGGTCTACAAATATCACAATATGACTTTAAGAATCTGTATCCGATCTATTACTTCTCACTGGAACATCTCGATTTGATGAGACAATCCGTCGTTGATATACATTTTAGAGCTACTGTGACTCGTGGTGTTATTGCTAATTATAGAGCAGTTGCTGTCATTCTCAGCGATAAATCAATGCTACTCGAAGGTGTTGGAGGAAGAATGAGAGTGGTAGATGCGCCAGTAGAAAACATGTAATTGAAACCGTAAACGATTTTCTCGATTTAGAATTAATATGTTATTGTATAATGTCATATAGTGTTATTAGTGTTGCGTTAACTCCCGGTCAAGTCAAGAAATTGCAATCAGAATCGGCTAAGCGATGTGGAACCACAATCACGTTGAAACCTAATCAAATGACTGGTGGTGCAAATAAATTATCGCTGACAACTCGTCAAGTAAAACATTTCAATGATGCACTTGTAGCAAAAAAGGGTGTCCAGATTACTCTCTCTGCGGCTGCTATCAAAAATATGATGAAAACAGGCGGTATATTCCCGTTGTTTGCTGCGTTACCAGCATTGATTGCAACGGCTGCCCCAGCGGTGGCTAAAGCGGCAGCGTTAGGGGCTGTTGGTACCGCGGCAGGAATGGCACTAAAAAAGGCAACTGGGCAGGGTTATAAAAAAAAGGGAAAGGGTCTAAGACTACCAGGAACCCCGTATTCGTGGTACAGCGGAAAGGGTCTAAGACTAGGACCGGTTTATTAACCCAGAAATCTTCAATTGGAAATCCTTCAGATTTCACGCCAATGTCCAATTTTGATTTACTCGATGCTGCTGAAAAACTCGCGATTAAAAATTTCAGAGGTGTCTTTATGAAAGATCAGTTGCCGACACAACCAAACAACGTTGAAACAGGTATCATTAATCTCGATAACAGCACCGGACCTGGAACTCACTGGGTTGCATACGCTATTGATCCACGTGGGATTGTCTATTTTGATTCATATGGATTAGCCCCGCCAAAAGAGTTTATGCGTTATATAAAAACTTTTCCAATGAAGACTTGGTATTCTACGCTACCAACACAAACGATGATTGACCCACCAATATGCGGAAGCGAAGTATTAAATGTTCTTGACGCTATTTCTAACTATTTGGGTAACCCAAGGGGAAAACCACCACATGTTGTCGTAAATGACTACACTAGCAATCGCTGGAAATCAAAGAGATTTTAGAGAGAGAGAGAGTTTTACAATAAGATGATTGATATTTGGGGAAGACCTCTGAAACCCAAACCCGATGGCACTGCAACCCTTGATTCTATCAAGGATGTAAAAAAACTAATCAAAGATGAAATAGCTGAGACGTTAAATTTAACAAATGTTGATCCCGGGGAAATAGTTGTATTTCAAGATCTCCAGGGTAAATTGAAGACTAGTAATATTTCTCTGAATGATATTTTAGTTAAACAAAAAAACGCAATCGAGAATACTATCGCGTTATTTTCCGATCAGGGTAAACTCAAACCGGGTGTACTCGTTTCGACTATTACAGATGGAATTAACAATATTGACAAGCCGTTGTTAGAGTTCCTTGGTAATCCTCCAGTGACCACACCAAATCTTACATCGATAAAAACTTCTATGTTGGAACTAGCAGCACTTCAAGTAAAATACGCAGATCACGTTGAAAAGTTTACATCATTCCGTAGAAACATCATGGATAAATTTCTTGGAACCACATTCGATAAACTCGACATAAAACTCCCGGATATCAAAAAATTCATCGATGAGACGAAAATCTTCATCGAAGCAATCAAAGGTGATGCAACGAGGATGATAACAATCATTGAAAAAGCAAAAATTCCGCATGAGAAAACCAACAACTTAGTATACACGATCCAACACGGATCATTTGCGTGGACACCTACAAACAACAAATTAGATATCACTGCAACCGTCAAAGGTATTTATCGATTAACACTAGTGACAACGACTCAGTTTAATATTTCATCGTCGAGTTCATCCGGGATCAATAATACGATTTCAACGATCATCGACAAGGATACAACGGAAAGGTTCACAATAACATCTACTGATAAAAATTTGGTTAGGGTTTCAACAACGTGGTATGTGGAATTCATAGCGGATTTAAGTAAACAACTAAATTGAAAGGAAAAATCCTTCGGATTTCACAATTGAAAACGCTAGCGTTTTTAAAATAAAATGATTTCATCAACGCAATGTCGCTATGATCAGGTCAGAGAATTTCAGACTAGACTCAAAACCCTCGCCGAGGAGTATCAAATAAAAATAAAAAAATACCGACGAAGAATCACCGCAATTGATATTACTATGTACTCGGTGTCAAGCGTTCTCGCTGGCGCCGGAATAATACTCGCATCGGTTACAATGATTGCCCCGGTCGTAGTTCCAATTTGCATTTCTGCGGCGGCTACAATCGCGGGTATATCAACCGGGAAAACAAAAAAAATATCATCATGCAGCCAGATTAAACTGCAAAATTACTTAATTCAATTTAATGTTGTATCAACCGCGTACTCGCAATTATCCTCGATGATATCGTCGTCACTCGATAATACAATTATATCAGATAGCGAGTTCTCAGTGATGGTCAGTATTTTTGATTCCGCGATATCTAAATTAGAGCGACAACAACAGTATAGCAACGATGACAACACCGATGGAATTAGAAAACACAAACCCAAAAAAAAGAATGATCTCAATAACATCAACGATATCAGATAGTGAGTTCTCAGTGATGGTCAGTATTTATGATTCCGCGATATCAAAATTAGAGCGACAACATGAGTATAGCAACGATGACAACACCGATGGAATTACTTCAACGAATAGTGGAGAACACGAACCCAGTACAAACAAGGATGATATCAATAACATCAACGAATCCTGAATTCAGTGTGAATTTCCCTAGCCCAGTCCCCGTGAAGGAGATAGCGCTAGCAAAACTACGAGTGTATCACAGTTGGCCTAATATCAGATCGGTAGCATTTGGTGGTCAACAACCGAATAATTCCTTGTTGTTCGCGAATAAGAATAAAGAAGACGGGACTCCAGACTGGAACGTTGTTTCGATACCAACAGGGTCATACCAAATCGAACAAATCAATAATGAATTAGAGCGTAGAATAAAATCGATTACTGGAAAAGAATCAAAAATCGCTATAACGGTTCATGAACCGACGCTATCATCCGCAATTGAAATAAGCACAGAAGGATACGTCGTAGATATCTATCAAAATTCAATCAGAACCGTACTAGGATGGCCTGAAAACCCACCTCAGGAAACCATTGTTGTAGCACCAGAACCTAAAAAATCTGATTATGTCACAGACAAAATAAAACCTGATAATCCAATAAAAAGTTATAAAGAGTTCAGTATACCCTTAGAGTTTTTGGGATCACACACTTACCTGAGGCGGTGGGTGGCCGGTATCCGACGTATCTTTTTATTGACAAACCTAAAATCGTTGAAAATTTCACAGCAATGAATAATGATTTTTCACTGTTGTTAATACCCCTTAAATCCGGCTCTCTCACCCGAGATGAATTTATCAGCATCGTAGAAACATGTAACAAAATCATCGACGATATGGAAAAATTTAATTCACAAATTATTCGAGTTATACTCGATGATAATAGACTTCCCGTAACGAGAACAAGATTTGCAACAGACTATAATATCCGCGTTGAAGACATTCCAACATTTAAACTACCCGGATATAACGTATCAAAACTAAAGAAACAACTTAACTACATCATTGATATTGGATTTAAAATAATTTACGACGCATGGAAAAGTAAACTAGTGAAAAATGTATTAATCCTGACACATGATAATGACCCAGACGGTGGCGGCAGACATATCGCTCCGTTCAACGTGAATATATCCACGGTGATTGCGCTCAATTTAGTATGCGATGTTATCGAAGGAAGCTATCAAATTAATCTCGAACGATCAAACCAAGCTCAGCAATGATATATTCTATACTCATTTGCACCAACAGCTCCTCCAGGATTTTTAATAATTGAGTCTCCGGTTAATCCAGTCTATATGCGATGTCATAATGATTCGCTGACCAGAATTAATTTCAAACTCGCAGACCAGTCAAATAATCTAATTGATCTACAAGAGGAGGTGTTAGCGATTAGTCTGTTTGTGAGATCCTAAGGACTCGATCAAATATTCGGTTGAACTCGTAAAAAAATTATTAACCCATAGCAGCAGAGAGGGTGAATGACAACGACGCTGGCGTAGACGAGGAAGCATTGGTTGTCGACGCTTTTTTTTGCGATTCGATGCTTTTCTTTGGTTTTGTGCGTTGGTTGTCGACGCTTTTTTACAATTTCGACGCTTTTACGCTCGTTGTAGGGTTCACCCTCTCTGCTGCTGTGTGTGTGTGTGTGTGTGTGCAACATAATGGATTGATTAAATTTCAGAGAATTGTTTGTTGAAAACGTTATCCTCTTAGTAAGCATTGCATAAACAGTTATCATTGAAGAGATTATTATCGTTTTTCCCTTCAGTTTCATCTATATATGCCAAATAGTACATATTTACAGCTTTACATGGCTGACTGAATATCAGAGAGAGAGAGAGAGAGACAGAGAGAGAGACAGATAGATACATTCACTCTCATTACCATTCGCATAAATCTACATCAGGCTGAAACCGTATTGAATCATACCGTATAAACAAAGCTAACTAACCATGACTTCCAAATCAACGACTTATCAAGAAAGTGAAATCAATTTCTCGCATAATTTCCAAATTATACGCTTATAAAACAAAACAATTCTTCATATGTTTGACAATTTTAGTTGCCAAGTGTTAAGATCCTGATCGAGTTATTTATTGTATAAGCTATGAAATTAATGAATGAGATTACACAGAACAGAATATAATATGAGCCTCTGAACGAGAAAAAGATTTAATCAATTAGAGAAACAAAACTAAAATTTAATGCGACATATAAATTATACACTTTCTCACAAAAAAAATAATTCCGTCATTTATGCGAAGTGGCATAACCCTTCTGTAAACCCGATAATACAATTTTCGTCATATGAACCGTTGAATATTTAAAATATATGCATGCATCTCAGCGTACTCTTGTTGCATACAGTCCATTCCCAATTATTGTTAGTACCATGTTATTTATACCTTATTGATTCGTTTCGTCTGCTTAATTCTCTCGATTAGTCTGTTTTTCTGTCTGTCTGTATTAGTCTGTTTTTCTGTCTGTCTGTATGTCTCTGTCCCTGTTAAAAATCCTATGGGTCATCAACTGTAAATTTGTTGTAGTCTGCATTCATCCCGTTGTTTACAATATATATCGATGAATTTGCCTCCATCAAAATATATTTTCAGGTTTACCCTCTTCTAGGATTGGTGGTTTAGAGTTACCGAGTGGTCTAAAAGGCTCACCGTTACGGATCATTAACATCTCACCTCTGTCTGGGTGTGGTTGAGTTTCAGATTCGACAAGCGTAGATATGTGACTAACCTTGCCAGTAGCTTCTAAAAAACAAACAATCGAAGCACACATTTAAAGAGACTTGAGCTTCGACTTGAGATCCCCCACTAGTAGTTTTAGCTTAGACATTTATGATTGAATGTCTCTAAATGCTAAAACCTTATCACTCCCGTCAAAACTAAAATTATTCTCAAACTAATGAACAACATGTGCTGCGACAAAGCATCCCATCTACAAAACGTTTGCAACATTATATGAATCATTTCAATAATTATTAACACAAAGAATCTAGTCATAGTACCATAGTTGGAGAGAGTGTGAGAGAGGCATTTTTATGATCATAATTACTATTATTAACTTTCGTTTATTTTTTATTTCAAATAAGATTCTCACATTACATTTAAATTTAAACTATTCCAGAATAAAGACTTATCTACAATTTGCTTGGATTTGTCCATTTGAATTACGCATATTTATGTCAGAATCAATTGCCTTTAAGCAAACGTAATAAACGTAAACGTAACAAACAAATACTTGAATCCTGGAATGTATTTATTATTAGAGTTTGCAGTTGTTACCGTATAAAGTTTAAAAGGAAAAATTTATTAAATTACCAAGTTGTCGATGGTTTTTGACCAAAACATTGGTTTGAATGTATTAAAAGTGTATTCAAGGACTTTCTGGATAGTATATTTGTGGTATATCAGGACATTAAAGACTATCAACAGTCATTAGGAATATTCGTCTGTTCTTGCACTTGCAATATGGTAGTTAGGATTAATTTGGAGAATTTAGTTCAAACTAGTGGAAGGGTATATTGACATCGCACTTTATATATTTTAAAGACATAAATAACTTGTTGATTTACTTGAATTGTTTACCTAGAATCGTAAAGAAGCTAAATATGGCGATGAAACGACTATTACCCGGTCGACGAAATCTTGAACATGAAAATTCACTGAGTACGTTGCACAAAACAGTGTCCTTATTTGCATTATTTTTAAATTTATATTTTATGATGTTTCGTGATGTCAATTATAAACAGTTGCAAAAGTCTCAAAGCTAACACGATCAAACTGCAATTGAGGTTTGTTTTAGATGTTCACGATAAAGAACACACACACACACACAAACACACACACACACATATATATATATATATATATATATATATATATATATATATATATATATATATATATATATATATATATATATATATATATAGATATATATATATATATATATATATATATACTGAGACCTCTAACAAATGAAAGAAAACTAAATCAGTAGTGTTTCATTAAAATGATTTTGACTTTATTTGTTTATGTTCTACCATGTAAGTCACGGATGAAGTCTTCTGGTGAGTGAAACAGAGAGATGGGGCTGGGATGAAGGAGGATCGAGGATATAGAAGAGGCAAATTCGAAAAAAAAAGTTACGTTGCACGACGAGACCAGACTTTTCATTGATTTAAAAGTATATGTGTTCAATCATATATTTTGATTAGGTGCAACTAATTTGCAAAGTGTTTACCATTTCAATAAATCAGTATAAATTGAAGAAAAAAAACAAAATCAGTGTCGCAATTCAGCACGTCGTGTTAAATAATCTTTATCTATGACTAGTGATTATGGTTCTTACTCTTAGTCCTATATGTTGTCTGAATTTTAATTATACGTAACCCTGTTTTGAGCAGTAACATTTCACTTTTCGGTGAAGCAATGTAGAAACAAGCCTACGAATTCATTCTGATGGAACCACAGTTTTTCTTTATTGTTCAGCCCATACGTCCACAATTTATCAACCTTACGTGTTTTCTTTGCTAAATAAAACAAAACCTAATTATGTTTGACTGTTTCTACTTTAATTATGAATCTTCATTCTTGTTTAGATCCCTTCTATGGACACTAATATTGATAGATAATGAGTAAGGATAAAAGTCAACATAACGAATCAAGTTTGTTTTTTATTGTTTTCTAGTTTTAATACTAAGTATTCAAAAATCCAGTGTATACGTGCAAAACGTGGAGAGATTAAAATGCGATGAAATTACATGTTTCTGACTGCTGTTCCATACCATTGCACATACATCAAAGAAAGCACATATCTGAAAGAATATTGAGATGCGATTGATTTTCTAGTACATGTCGTCGACATTGAAACGTCGGGATGCACTCCCATATTGATGCTGCTAATATGAAAACCTTCGTAAAACAGAGATATGTACGTGCGTTCAAGCAAATAATTGAGGACTGTGCACTGTGACAAAGGACGCCCGTTGAAATTAGAAATCATTCTAACAAGTACTTTCCCTTGTGAATATGCGTGCGTGGGTGTGCGACTAAATGTGTACGTGCGTATGAACAATAGGGAACGCATGTAGGTTGTGGAGATGAAGAGTTTAGTTAAAATGGAAAACACCGATTGTTAAATAATGTAAAATAATGAAAATAAAATGTACAATATGATTAGAATGAAACCAGAAAATTACGATTGACTAATCTAAATAATTCAGATCACGGAGTGGATGTTCTCAGATGCAATGTGAAGAAAATATGGTATGAAAGCTGACGTTGCAAATACATACAACATTTATATCTATATAAAGTTATGGAACACAATCTGCAGTTTTAGAGAAAGCAGCTTGGGAATCGGTATTTTTCTCACTAGGCATTCGACCATTATTGCTGCTTATGTTAATTCGAATTACTGTAATAAAAAACATAAATAACTTGATACAAAACTTCGAAAAAATTTTAAACCGAGTTCGTAAAATTGTTGAGAATTTGCGATTTATTATTCGTGGCAAGATCAACTTTGGAAAAGGAATATGTATCGCCGACTAGAAATGGTATGTCTGCTTTTTATTTTTATAATTGCTTTCATAATTGTAGTAATATTACTATGATGCCAGTGTGGCAGTTTATAGTGACGTCTAGCACTGGTGCATCACGCATCATATATGTAACATCCTGTCCGAATCAATCATGTTATCCTGACACATGGACTTACAATCCTAACACTAACAGTTTAAATTATAAAGCTGAACGCTATGCGAGGTTGTTGCAGAGGTATAATTTGATATAAATCGATAGCACTACTCGGCGGCGAATCGGACCCGAGAGATCCATAAAAAATATATATCAAGCTATGTTAAAGATATAAATCAATTAACAGTTATGTTATTGAACCATTTAGTTTGATATCGTCACACCTGACTTTATTAGATTACGTATTATTATAGGTTTATCTTAACAACTTGTATCTGTCCGTCCTCATGTCTATCTGTCAGCGAGGTCCATCTGAGCAATTTCGTTCCCGTTCATTTGATATCAAAATTTATTTCACCCATTTTATTATCATTCATTACACGCTTAGTTCAAGCGTCTCGTCTAAGCTTTGATGTGCAACTGATATGTCATTTTTTCTGGCATGTCCCATAGTCAGGTATGATTCATTTTGATATATTCCTGGCCTTACCTTTTAAAAAAAAATGTTTCAGATAATGTGATTTGTATGGTTACTTTTTTTTCCTGTTCAATAGTTTACACCTCCCATTTCTTCGATTGGTCAACTTGCTGACATGGTGAATGAGGATATATATATATATATATATATATATATATATATATATATATATATATATATATATATAAATAGCGGCTCCACACAAACCTATCAATATAGCAAATAAACAGAATCGAGATCAAATTCAGTGTCTGAGGATGAGAAATCACGCTGTTGTGTTGCTTCTTTTGTCCTTGTTTGCCGTCACTTTGTCTAAAGGTATTTATTTATTAACTATTTCCTACATCCAATTTGATATTCATATCGTATGTTTCTTTTTTATAAGACTATCTCATTTTAGCATATTTTAAGTTGTTCAGTCGTTTTAGGAATTAATCATTCTCTGACTAGATGTACCTAGACACTCCCGAGACAATTGTCACATCACGTGGAAACGGTACAAAGACCATATTTACAGGCAATTACAATGATTAGATAATAATTCATTGCCTAATCGATGTGTGAACACAGATAATTTCCTTTTCGATCTCTTCGCTTGCATCAGAAAAAAATATATAGTGTTTGTTTCTTCTATATTTAGAATTTAAACCTTTTTTCCTTGATAGAGTTTTGAACTATAACGAGATGCATATTCTATTTCAATACATTTCAAATGCAAATGGAATCTAATTAGTTTATCTCTATCACGTCCAACACTTCTATATAAGCAAAAGCAATATTTTTCCTTTATCTGTGTTAGACTATTATTCATCATATAAAGTAAAAGAAGATTTGCATATAATGATTATTGAGAGTGAAATCTTAATACTAAGTACAGGTGTAACGTGTTTGTCATTGTTGTATGTTTTCACATATTTCCAAACACATAATCAACTGATGTGTTTTTTTAAAATAGTTTTCATTGCATTATGTATTATTTATACATTTACGTATTTATATTTGTAAGATTCTGTATGTTTTTTTCCTTCTCTGTGTGCATATGCATATACTTGTAAGCAAGATTTTGCTGTTCTTAATAAGTAATTTACAATTGTTGTCATTAGCTAAATACAAAAAATAAATCACTTTGATAAGTGGCAAACACACACGTACATAGTGGAGAGGATAACTATTAAAAGTGTTTACTGCGCTCAAACACCGTGTCCGAAATTGTGGCTTCTACCAGGAATGATATGACTTCAAGGGAACTGATGTTAACCTCGACTATATGATTCAAATTAGCAAAAACTCTCGTGCTTAGAGTGAAACAAACATCTTGATCGTAGCGTGAAACAAAGTAAAATAGTGCTTGTTACTTTTCGAAGCATCACAAGTCATAACATATAAAATCGAGTGTTTCTCTGATAACATATGCAACAATGAATCAAATATAATCTCAAACGTATAAGATATAACAGACCTAAAATGGGTGCTAATTTGTCATACAAGTTGTACATATATTAGAGTTGGGTAATATGCCAGCATCCCGAGGTATACATGATATGACTGACATATATTTATAATTGCTTTTATACTTATTATATAAACAGTCATATGATCACAGCAATGTAGTCGTTCTTATATATTTGGACAATGTTTTTATTATTTATTGCCTTATAATATGATCTATGAAATCCATGCAATTTATCATATGCGACACATAGTTTTAATAAGAATTCCTCATAACGCTGTTTCACGCAAATATACCAAATTTCATAAAACTATATTACGTCTCTGCTCGTTCTACACATCACATATAAGCTACATTGTACTCACATAATTAGTTCATACACGTTTTATTATTAACGTGGCTAGGATGTGACGTAGTCATCACTATCGTATCTGCCTTTGTGTAAATTGAAAAATGTTACTTAGATTAAAAAGGCGACATATGGAAAAATAATGCATTTTAGTCCCCTTTTGGTCAGCAAAATAATAAGCTTTGTCGCAAAGTATATACGTATATATATATATTTGGATACTCACCCTTTATGTTCATAACTAGTTTTCAATTTGAAGTTATGATCTGTATAAATCTACTATTTGCTTTGCAACGAAGGGTGATATTAATCAACTTGGCCTATTGCATTATTTTCGTTCTGCCTTCTTGTAGCTGTTATTCTCTGATGAAGTATTACTCGGCATGGATATTTCCCAAGGGTAAATTTGGTATCTTAAATATAAGTTGCCAAGCTGTACATATATTCATATAAGCCACGTAAAATATGATTACCTTCCTATAATAAGTAAATAGAAGAAAATAATTGTATTATCGAATATGTTATGTTCATGCTAATTGACTTTGTATATTGATTTCTTACTTGTATGCTTTTTTGCAGACCTTTACAAAAGGTATGCGAATCCTGAAGCTGATGGGGCTCTTCTAGAAATATTCGCAAGAGCCTTAGAAGAGAGCAAATTAGACAGCAACGAGTAAGTATACATTGCAATCTCGCCCTTTGGCGTATATAATGTACATACATACATGAATACATACATACATACATACATGCATGCATGCATGCATGCATGCATACATACATACATACATACATACATACATACATACATACATACATACATACATACATACATACATACATACATACATACATACATACTTACATATAAATATCTGAATCGATATCTAGCTCATGAAAAGAAAGGATGGCCACCTCTGACAAGTTTATTCAATATTTACACATGAGGGAAGTAAATCATAACAATTAAGAAAGCTGCATAATCTTAATGCATTTGTTTATTTTGTTCAACCACTAGTCTTCTTATTCCTATGTATGAAATATATTGATGAAGAGTGCTAATCATTTAACAATGACAGTACTATGACATCATACATGTACTTTAATTCCGAATATTCTTTCATTATCTCCGGTTATCTGATTACATGATTATCTAAGAGAAAATATATGCTTATTATTCGTATATATGACCAATATGCTGAGCGTGTTTGCTTCGTATGCGGATTTGAATGTGAGCATAACTGATTTTTGTGTGTGAGACTGCTTTGTTTGATACCATCATATTTTATTTGACATGTACTGGAGTATAATATATTTTAATTCGATATAAGCCTGCATCTTTAAATAGGCTGTCCTAATTAAATAAGGTCTTAAAATAATAATGTGCTACATTCTTACTATTTCTTCTTCCAAAATGTATAAATCCTCAGATTCCTCCAACACAAGCTAAGATTTTTTACTAAATAATAAATCAAGTAAGCTACTCAGTCAGGGGCTTAATCATTGATGACAAAGCCAATACATGCTTGCTTTTATTCTCTCTCATGCAGTCAGGTCCAGGAATCCAGACGAAACTTGATGAGGAAATGGTTCCTTAGTGGTCTAACACCTACCAATCCATGGAACACTCCATGGGGAAAAAGATAAACATTCCTAAACGCAAAGACAACCGCACGCCTGTTATGGGTTTGACCCTGATCTGTTGCTGATGTAATCTATACGTAGCACCATGCTTCACTAACATATAGTCTATGGTTTGCGAAGGAGGATATACACAACTGGACAAAAACGAACTATTCACATATATGTCAGTACAACTCATCATAATTTATTTTGCCGAAATATGTTATACAATTTTTTTACATTGTCATATCCATTTAAAGGGCTAAAGATCACAAAAACAAAAAAGAAACAACGAAGACTACAAAATTACATCGATACAACTTCCAGATATTGTCTTCTCGGATATATTTCGACAGTTTGAAATATACGTGTTTATAATAATAATAATAATAATAATAATAATAATAATAATAATAATAATAATAAAAATAACAATTATAAGAAAGTGGAAGTTCTTTATCGAATATACATATATAAAAGTTACCTCAACCTTGTAATTGCCAAAAACCATGCGCTTTTTGTTTTGCTGTCTATAACTCTGTCCATTGTATTAATCTAAGTCAAGATCATTTCCAGGAAATAACAATGAACATTATTGATATTGTACAAGTTGCGTACATCAGAACAAATAATGTCATTATTCCGATAGAGAAATTTTGTTGTAAAGTCATTTGTAATAATATTTCATTCTTAAACGTATTGTGGTACCCTCTTTCGATGTCGTCAATAAAGATATCCTAAATGAATGTGAACTTGTGTTTTTCGTTCTAGCAGTCTTCTATAATTGAAAAGGGATAAAATGCGCCACAGGGATATCATATCTATAGTTTTTTTGTCTTTTTTTCACTACTGCCGAGAAAAAAGCTAACTATATCCATTGACTATGAATGCGATCGTCATGTGGGTGAGTGTGAATATATTAATATTTTCTTTAAACATGGAGAGAGAGAGAGAGAGAGAGAGAGAGAGAGAGAGAGAGAGAGAGAGAGAGAGAGAGACGTGTGATAATAGCGTAAACTGAAAGTTTAGAACCTTAAATAAAGTATTTTGTTTAAGATTATGTTTACCTGGTTATTCCCTCCTCGTTATTATTATATTAATCGGTACACATGATTTGTCTTGATTGTTTATTGTTTTTTAAAATACTGGCCTACTTTGAATAATCACACATAAAATCGCAAGCATATATACACACACCAACACACACATACAAACACAGGAGCTGAATCCACTATTCCGTGTCTCTCAAACGGGTTGAAAGTGCGAAAAACAATTATTTTACTCCTAAACCTTTTTAATCAGCTTAATAATTAGGGCTTGTGTCAATGATGATGTGGTTGTTTATTTTTTATATACAATCTGACATGCGTTCGTAGCAACTATGCTCGCAGTAACCGAAAAAATCACAACTCGTGCAAGATCATACTAAACTGTAAGACATTTGACTCTAATTGTTATTTATATGTATCCAACGAATCTAATAATTCTAATATTTTTTGGAACTCAGTCATCATTCCAAACAATTTTTAACATGATCGATTCTTCGCAATATTGACTGAAAGCAAAATCCAGTTACCGTGTGCAACATATTTATACAAAACTAGTTTAATGATATGTATTTATTCATCAACGTTTTCATTACATTAATTGTCGCATTCAACAATGTGTAATGACTGATTAAATGCTATATTCGACCTTTGTATATAACTTCTGAACAGCGCTTCATAACAAGTTGGTTTTATTTATCGTACATCTTTTCAATATAGAAAGACAATATTTTATAATATATTGGCCAATATATGTATTGTATATTTTTGACACAAACGGAAAATGGTATTGCACAGGAGAAAGAAACATATATACTTGATGATATAAATAAGGACCTTCTCAACACTCAAATAAGGGACAGCTGGATGGAAATTTATTGAATCATTAGGCCTAGTCCAGATGGTAAATGATCACACAAGGGTAACATAAAAATCAAGCACTCTTATTGATCACATTTATACGAACCTACAAGACAATGTGGCTTGTGTTAATGTACCATATGTTTTTCTTAGTGACCACTCTCTTTTTTTTGACAAGAAAGGTTAAATGCCAGAAAAATAAGAAAAACACACACAAAACGATCACTTACAGATAGTTCAAACATTTTAGTGAAGAACAATCTCTTGATGACCTATATAAAGTTCCATGGAATATGATCCAAAATTTGGATGACATAGAGGAAACTCTGAGAGTGTGGACTGACTTATTTATGGATGTAGTCTCTAAGCATGCACCACTGAAAGTACATCGAGTAAAGAATTAAATCCAACATAATTTGCTTACTAGGGAAATACTAGATGCTATGAAAACACGAGACCAATTCAAGGGTAGGGGAAACCATGCAAAATATAAAGTATGGAGAAATAAAATAACAAGTATGATTAAATGGCTAAAAAGTCGTAATATCAGTCATTGCTTGGAAACAAAAAGAGCAACACAATCTCCATTTGGAAAGTCTTCAATGAACTCACTGGAGGAACACACACCAATCATACAAGTAAAATTAACTCACTTCTTGTAAATGACACCATAGTCACTGATGAAACTGAAATTGCAAATGTTTTCAATGATGTTTTCACCAGTATCTCCATAAAGTTAAAAGAACCTGTGATAGAAAACAACTTTAGTGAACTGAAAAGTTATGCAGCAGCAAAACTCTAAGGAAGTATGTTTCTCTATCCCACCAACATCAAAACACTTTGTTTAAAAATGTCTCAGTGAACGTGATACCAAAAAAGCTACAGGACTTGATCAGATTGGTCCAAGACTCATTAAATCTTCTGTCTCTGCTATTTTAGATAGCATAACATTCATAATCAATTTAAGTATTGCAACCTCACCTGTCCCTAAAAAATGGAAAACTGCAAAAGTAACTCCTATTTACAAATCTAGTTCTATGAATGATGCTGATAACTACCGACCAATCTCAATACTACCAAACTTGTCAAAATGGATTGAAAAATATGTCCATGACTCATTCATGTCATATTTAACCAAACACTTGCTGTTACACCATAATTAATCAGGCTTTAGACAGAAACATTTATATGAGACTGCCTTGATCTCCATAACTGATAGATGGCTTCAAGCAACAGGCCAAGGTAAAATAAAAGGATATGTATTTGCAGATTTCAAGCGTTTGACATGGTGGATCATGAAATCCTTTTGAAGAAACTAAAAATCTACCAATACGATGAAAAACAGTTAGATGGTTAACTTCATACTTATGTGAGAACACAACATGTCTATATAAATTACGTTCTGTCCGAACCTGAAACAATACGTTTATGGCTTCTCAGTAGGATAAGACATTTTCTCCATGAAAGGCACAGAAAATTATTTTATAACAGTTACATACAACCATATTTAGACTACTGTAAAACAGTATGGGGTAATTCAAATGATAAAAACATATCAAAGTTGGAAAATCTTCAGAAAAGAGCATTTAGGCTAATATAAAAAAGGAATGAAAGCAAGGAAAATTTAGCTGGTAAGTTAAAAATATTACCTATTAAAGACCGAATATGTTTAAGAAAAGCCAAATTAATGTACAGGATATATAATAATGGTGTTCCTGAATATTTACAATCCCTATTCCAGTATAGGCTACCTGGTAATACACCCCACCTGCGATCAATATCTACAAAACGGTATAAAATTCCCAAACCAACTAAGGAATAATTCAAGAAAAGTTTCCAATACTCAGGAACTTTCCTCTGGAATAGTATTCCAGTTGCGATTAGAAATGCCCATTCTATTTCCATCTTCCAAACCCAATGTACACTTGTCACAGGAGAAACATAACCGCCTGACATCTCCCTTGAACCTTAACCAGTAAAATACTTTGATAAGACGGTCCCACGTCTTGGCAATTCCCATGTGGTCACTCATGAGACTTTATTGCAAGAGTTTTAGCGACAACTTTTAAATTGTTCGCTGCCTATCCCGGATAGGCGATACAAGATCACATTCCTGTACCAATAGGATTTTCCTTCTCCATTTCGTCTCTATCATATTTGTGGAACAGCGTTATGAATGTGTCATCCTATTGAAACGAAGTCCGTCCCAGGGTCGAGTCCGTGAGGAAAATACAATAGTGTTGACACACCATGCAATTTTTGCCTTACGTTTTCAAATTATTGATACGTCTGTCTTCTGTTTTGATGACATTAGCTTCATAGTCATGAAGTTTGCTACGCGGAAGCTCATCTTTAGCATTCACGACATGATTCTAAGAAGCGATGTACTAACCGATTGTGATCAACTATCCAATTTCACCCATGGAGCCAAACTTTAAAGCATTTGATTTTTGCAATATATAAAACAAAATTAACCAACCAGAGAAGACCAGATACAGTGGGAGAAAAAAGTATCTATTTTTTAAATATGACTTATTAATTACCAAAATTACTATCACTAAGTTGTTATGCTTGATGATTAACGCAATTTGTCTATGGTATGATAGCTGGCATGACTATCATAGTTTTGAATGAATCGTTTAAAAAATCAAGGTAAGATACTTAACGTTCTAACGAAATTTTCTCAACAACTTTTTAAATTCTCATCTGTTTGTTGAATATGACTTATTAATTACCAAAATAGTTATGAGAATATTTGGACTTGTAATATCTTACCTCCGTTCAAACTCTACAGCCTAAAGATTAAATAAAGAAAAACACCGTGATTTATTTTCTCTACATATGTTTTTCGATTCGGTCATCTCTTGGAATTAAATAGTAAATTAACTATTATTTCATCCTATCCTTGAGAGCCAAATATGTCATGTATACGGATGATTCTTTATGTTCTTTGTGTCAACATGGAGCAGGAAACTATGACACAACAAAGTATATATTTCACACTTGAAAGTCAATAACCATAACATTTAATTCGAAACCAGTATTGTAATCAACTTTCATGAGGCAATATAAAGGTTTACTTCCTCTATTAATTGAGTTATTGAACCGCTCCGGTGGCCTAGTGGTTAGAGCGTCCGCCACGAAATCGGGAGGTCGTGGGTTCGATCCACGGCCGAGTCATACCAAAGACTTACAAAAATGGTACTAACAGCTGCCTCGCTTGACGTTCAGCATTATGAGGTAAGTGTTAGGACTGGTCGGCCTGGTGTCATGATAATGTGACTGGGTGGGACATCATGCTACATGTCTGCGGCATGATGCCCCACTGGTAGACATCACTATAAACTGCCTCACTGCTGACATCGTAGCGATATGACTGAAAAATTGTTAAAGCTACGTTAAAAATCCTAAACAAACAAACAAACAAACATTTGAGTGATTGTATGTATTTTGTCTCTAATTATATAACATAAAATAAAGAGCGTCCTCTGCCGGTATAGACCAGAAGGAGTGCACAAAACTGACATTGACAAACTTATGGATAAGATGATATTAATACAAAGACATATACATTGAGATGGTTAACTAAGTACCTCCAAACATTGAAAATATCCGCTTTGAAATCGAAAAATCTTGGTGTGGGGCGGCGTTAGGGAAGTGGATGTTTAAAGGCCGAATCCTCATATTAAATCACCTCCATACTAATTTTAATCAATCGCATTTAATAATGCAGTTGTGTGTTATTTTCTTGAAATTACCTTTTTCTCTTCATTTGTTAAAGATCGTTCCAACTGGTTTAAAAACCATAACGTGTACGCGAAAAGTCCATGTATCACGTCACTGAGTTTTGCTTTATTTGAGTCTGGTTCCCAAATTGGGTGTCCACACAGCAGGAAACTAGAATAACTAGTGATACACCACCAAACCAGATTCATTTGGCAATATATAAAACTAGAAATTTATATAGTTCAATTAGGAAATTATTGATATCTTGATATAACTGGAAGTTTGAAGGTAATTTTGTATCATCCTTGATGTTATTTCTAAGTGCCAGTTTGAAGAATTTCTCTGAAACTCGCTTGCTCACAATGATTCGTTCTGTGAAAGCAGGCAATATTTTGCGAAGTATTTCATTCGTTTGGCAGCTTAGCTATCTTTGATCACAGTCATGAAATAGCGTCCGATAATTTTATGTAGTTTATGCTACATACGCGAAAACAAGTATAATTGTTAATTTGATCAAATGATGACTCCACCTATGACACATGAACGTGGCCGCTAGAATTCATGTTTGTTGTAATTTTGTGCCTTTTAACTTATCTTTTATTCCACTTCCATTATTTGATTCAAAGTACATAAATGACGTGATAGTACAAATGAGGACATCTTGAATTCAGTACAACAATATAACAAATACTTTTACAAGTCAGTTATCAAACATCGGCACTTATTTATGTCCTCAGAGAAATGTTCGTCAATATATCTGATGATAGATTGACCCATTTTACATTTTGGTACAAAATGACAAATTACATTGATGACGATTACACTTTAAAGGAACTAAACGATATAACTAAAGCCCAAATTCCAATAGAATGAAAATGTAATAAGTTGTATGACCTATCTTATATGCTGATATGTGCATACGTTTGATTAATATGTACTTGTTCCATCTACCGTTTTGACGATAAAATGAGCAATATATCAAAGTTTCCAATTATGAGCGTGATTTTCTTCAAGTTCAACAACTACAGACCACTTTAAAGTATTATGGTTTTTAAATGGGATGCGTTCTAAGCTAGTTCACAGTCTATCATGGCGGGAGTTATCGCGGGAGTGGTGTAATAATACATGTCATGAGGTACATCATAAAGCGAACACCGAACCATCAAAGCTGTCAACATCCGAATTGTGATGGTCAATCTTTGCTATTCAACCTTCGAATTTCCCTTTTAAAGTAGCGAAGCCAATACATTGAACATGGTGTGCTTGCAAATCGCCATTCATTTGTGTTTTTATGAAGCATTTGATTAGCTTGCACCTGCAATCAGTACATTCTTGTAATGTTTCATTTTGAATAATTATTACTAGTAACCACTCTGTGTGTGTGTGTGTGTGTGTGTGTGTGTGTGTGTGTGTGTGTTAGAGAGAGAGAGAGAGAGAGAGAGAGAGAGAGAGAGAGAGAGCAAGTTACTAAACGTTGATCCTGAACTTACACGAATCTACTCACCACGGTTGTGTTCATGGTTTGTAAAACACTGTTTGAACATCACATAAGACAACAGTTTTAATCTTACAACTTTACAATGTTTAACGCGTGTTGTTGTTGCAGGGTTTAACGCCACTTTCCAGCACATGCTAGACTATACACGGCGGCCAGTATTATTGTTGGGGGATAAAACTGGGAAAACCCACGGAAAGAACAACCGACCAAAGGGAAACTACTGGCAAGCTTTCTCACATACCCACATTGGCCGAACATGATACTCGAAACCACGCAGAGGTGAGATGGCAGTTATCCGTAACGATCAGCGCTTTAGACCACTCAGCGCCTCTGCGCTTCCTTAACATCTTTCCTTGAGTGCATTTGAGTGACCTGTTAACTTATTAAGAAACTCCAATCTACGTGTTGGAGAAGATGATACAAAATTAAATTTATATTACTTTCCAGCATTGGTTCAAATATTAATTCCTTCAGTAAATACACATAAAGACAATACAAATAATCAAGAATAATTATTGATTACTAGACAGACGAAAATTGATGTTTAATCCCTTATAGACATGACTTTCCAGCGCAAGCACTTTTGCTCTATTTTCAAATTAAAAGGATATATGTACTTAAAGCCATTGTCCCCAGAGCTATTGTAATTACTGACCCTGAGATCTTTAAATAGAGGCCCAAACAGGTTTTTGTATTCACAAGTGCACCACTTCAACGCATGTATGACTGTGTTCATTGAAGCGGGCAACAATTATTGCTACCAACTGAAGACGCGAGGAAACTTTTTTTTAATTCGTTGTGACCACCGAACCAGTACATATTATGTTTGTTTACTCATTGTGTACATGAATTTCTCGAACTCAAAAAGTATTGATTCAGCGAAGGTTTTGGCTTGGTTTCTTTGATGACCGTTATGATTGTAAATATTTCGGTAAATCGCTTGCACTATACGTTCATGATATGTACATATATTTCGAATACTTCCAGAAAATGCTGATATACAATCACGAGTGTTACATATGTTGTGAAGAAGTAAACGCTGAACTATATAGTGTTGTTGTGGTGCTGCTTGTAAATTATGATGTTTTAAACAAAAGTGATACCCCAAAAATAAAGAAATTAAATTTTTTGTAGAATTCACTACAAATATGTGCTCGCAATGACTCGAAAAGAAACGATACCATTATATAACTCCTTAAAACATAATCATCTTTAAAGATTAACAGATAACTAATCCTCTGATAGATAAAACGATTACTACGTATTAACGTGCATGAAATATTTGTTTTGATTTTGTTTTTAGGGTTTAACGCCATTTTGTAGCACAAGATAATCTATACATAACGGCCAGTATTATCGTGGAGGAGGAACCCGGAAAATCCCGGAAAGAAACACCGACCAACGAGAAGCTAATGTAAAGCCTTCTAACATACCCACATAGGCCGAATCTTAGACTAGAACACACTCAGACAGAGGTGAGATGGCAGTGATCCGTAACGGACAGTTCTTTAGACCACTCGGCTACTTGTGGTCCCTGTGTATTAAATATTCCATATGTTAGTTGTAAATAAGGCCACTTAATATAAGAATATTTTTCTTCTTCAAATTTGTTTAATTAAAACCATATTGACAAGTGTAACCAATTAACCAACGTCATTCTCATGAGCTTTCACTTGACGAATAAACTGGTAAAAAAAACTAACCTAGCAGATTATATGACAAAATGTGTTTGTTTGTTTATCTAGTGTTGAACATTGAAAATCATTCTGCCATGTAATCCACATACACTATATATATATATATATATATATATATATATATATATATATATATATATATATATATATATATATATATATATATATATATATATATATACGGCTGTGCTCTTTCCTTGCTTATCCGATTAAATATAAGAATTAAATGATCAACGTCTCCATTAAGGTCATTTTACTTGTAGCTACATGATCCACATACATTGGTATATGGTTAATATACTACCTGTTTATCTTTTGAATCTTCTTTCTCGATTGAGGTATAATTACGTCTGACATATCAATGCCATGCTCTCCATTTGATTAAAGATTAGCGTTTTAAGAAACATCGATCTGTGTCAGCCACAACAAATTTAACAGATCGTTTATGTTCTTGTTTACCTTTACATTGTAAAAATGTATATATCTACCTGATTTAGTTATTTACGTTGTTCCTATATATGCATGATAATCTGTTCAAGTCCGAAAATATTGTTAAAGACGTCAGAATTTGATAATGTTCAAAAGAGTAACATTGTACAGTTCATCACAAGAAGATGGCAATTATGTATTTCATACAACCGTTCTCTGAAACGAAATTGTATGATCCTTTTGCGTGCATCCAAAATAGAGATTTCATATATAGATACTCTTTGTTTAACTGTTGTTGCTAGGAAAATTGTTAAACCTTAGATGTATCGTTTAGTATTGCATTTTAAGACTAAGTGATCTTGATTTCGGAAGTAAAAGAGCACGTATTATAAATATTTGAATAGTCCACTTTGAACAAAGGAAGCAAAAGAAGAAGAAAAAAAACAAACAATAATAATACGTTTTACTATGATTTCAAATGCAAATGTTTTGGCAGTATTTTCGGCACATGAGCATTTAGTGGTTATTTCGTCAAACATTAAGCAAATGACTGAGTCGGTCAGTTGATTTGTTATTAAGTAAAAATTTTAACTTGTCTTAGAGGAATATGTGGATTAATATATTTTTTATTACAAGTATTTTAGTAAGAATGTAATAAATTATTATTATAGAATGTTGGTTAATAAGAACATACCAATTACAGAAGAAGGCGTATATTGCATTGAAAATTAATATAACGTAGTACATGTCTATTTAAATATGATAGTATCAAACAATTCATTCGCACCCACCAATAACAGTTATCCTCACAATCAGTATAGGCATACAAAGCAACCAAGCTCAATATATTTATCATATATACGAATTAGAAGCGTATATTCTCTCTTAGATAATCATATAGTTATATATCCGGAGTTATTCAATGACGAATATACATTTCATCCATATGAATAGGAAGAAAAGTGTTTGAACGACATGAACAAATGCCCTAAAATAATGTTGTTTTGTTACTTGATAGGATTTACTTATCTCATGTGTCCAGATTCAACGTACCTGAAAAAGATGGCCATCCATTCTTATCATGAGCTAGATATTGCTTCAGGTACATGTATGTATGTATGTATGTATGTATGTATGTATGTATGTATGTATGTATGTATGTATGTATGTATGTATGTATGTATGTATGTATGTATGTATGTATGTATGTATGTATGTATGTATGTATGTATGTATGTATATATTATGTATGTATGTATGTATGTATGTATGTATGTATGTATGTATGTATGTATGTATGTATGTATGTATGTATGTATGTATGTATGTATGTATGTATGTATGTATGTATGTATGTATGTATGTATGCATGTATGACTGTATGTATGTATGCATGTATGTATGTATGTATGTATGTATGTATGTATGTATGTATGTATGTATGTATGTATGTATGTATGTATGTATGTATGTATGTATGTATGTATGTATGTATGTATGTATGTGTGTGTGTGTGTGTGTGTGTGTGTGTGTGTGTGTGTGTGTGTGTGTGTCTGTGTATGTATGTACGTGTGTGTATGTATGTACGTGTGTGTGTGTGTGCGTGCGTGCGGTTTATGATTACCAGTTGATTCCGTATCAATAGCTTGTGTGTTTTCATGTTTGCTCCCTACGTGTCACGTTTGCTACGAGTGTCGTGCTAGGCGTACTTGGGTCTTGGACTTCACTACTTGACAGTTGATTAGTCATTTATACATTTTGCTTCCATGACTTTGTTCCATGTTAATGGGATGTTTGTTTCCTGGCTCATTTCGGTCCACCGACCTGTAATTAATTTGTTCGTACTGCATTCCGTACCTCAAAATAATGACCCAAACTTTTCATAAGGATCAACTATTGTTTTTCTTTCTACTATTACCAGGTCCCTTGCTCATCCCAATACAGTGAACATTCATCTTCAAACTATCACAATAAAGATTACGCATTTTCTACGATTGCCAAGTTGTAATACACTGACATATATGTTTCATTAACGTCATGTTTGTAGCTTTCCTTACACAATGTTTCCTACAAGGAAATCCTCGGCTGTGTAGCAATTGGCAGTGAAGAGAGTCGTACAGTCAAGTTCCAAAATCCAAGAAGCGATTAAGAGGCATATAAAGAAGGCAACATTGTTAACACTAATAGCCGCCAACACCCTACCTGGAACAATAAGGGAAGGGGCTTGGATGAGCACACATCATCTTCATATTTCGCCCATGTTCCTAGTCGTATAGATAATTCCTGGGATTTCAGACTACTTCACCACCTTTCCTTAATACAACCGGGCGATGGGTGTTTTATGTCAAACCAGACATATCAAATGTTTTCCGCAATCGTCCTAGTTGACCCATGCAATACCATTGTTTTGTCTTATTGTGGCGGATCATGTACTATTTCTCATCAATGGATAGCGAACACAAAGTAATTTATAACACACATGACGCATATTTTGAATGACTGTTTGATACTAGATGTCACTCGTATCCAAAGACAACATAAGCTCGATCGTTTCATGACTGTATGTGCCGCGCATAAAACATTTACCCGGTCAACAACCAAAATGTACCTCGGATACAAATTTTATTCCATGAGAAAGCAATAACTAGATAAAATGTAATAAACTTGTACATTTACATCTGGCTCGAAATATAATTAGTTGCAATTCATCATTTTTTGCCTTGACTTATCTTAGCTTGGAAAGTAGTTTTGCCTGGACGATCTTTTCACACGTGGCTCATCAACTTGAAAATTGCCATCTCAAAACAGCATCACCACATTAATGTGGCGTTGCTAGGGGGTGGGGATGGAGTGCGAACCGCACCGGGTGACACCGTCTCAGAAGGGTGATACCAAAATGAAACATTGCAAACTTTACAGAGAACACACTGCTCGGTAAGTAAGTTTAATGTAAAAAAAAATATAACTTAACGTTGTTACAGTTCTTAAATACTTTTACCTTCTAGCCTTCAATTAATTTGTTTTTGCTCTTGTCATTTTTATACTGTGGACTTATGTTAAGAAGAATAAATCCTTGGTGGAAATCTGGAGGGGTGACACCATGAGTTTACCGCACTGGGTGACACCAACCCTAGCGATGCCGCTGGCACATTATATTAGCAAAACCTGTGAAGGAAGATGTATAGGCAAAGCAAAACGTTTACACCGGTTTTAACGGTAGATCGTTATTATTACCTGACATTTGACTGCAGTCTGACACTCTGAAACTGTACACAGATTTTTTTGCCTAAATCGAATATGGTGCCATCCTAGTTAAACATCAATCCTACGACATTTGGGATCAAACTTTGGTATATCACAATATACCTCTTCTAGTATTCTTCCGCACTGATTTGGCAGATGATGTTTGGGGAGAACACTTATCCAAACAATGTATCTATTTCCACACTGACTATCAAGTATTAGGTGAAATCACAAACAAGATATCCTCTAATGACACAAGAAGTATGCATTTATTCGCACATTTTTCCTATGTTGCATTATATTGAATACCTTGTGCAGCGCAGAATTTAAGCCGTCTATACGTAATAGAATCGCCGATTCCCTTTCATGCACCTTCATGTCATTCCACTTCTTCCAACCTTGCCCAGCCAGACCGTACGCTTGGTAATTTGCTTTACAAAATTAAACAAACAGTTACACAAACCACAAATATGAGTGAATGAACACTGTATAAAGAGCTTATACACTTCGATCGTGTTCTATCTCCCAGTTTGAGGAAACAAGTTGACATTTTTAATACATCAATTAATCAACAAGATATATGCTGTCTCTTATATATCCACTATTGTGTAGGCAATTGGATATGTGCACACAATTAACGAATGGGTAGACCTTTCTTCATCTTTAGCAGCAGCAGGGGTGAATCAGACAACATTTTACAGGCGTCAATTTCTCAAACCAAGGCTTCTTCGAAATCATAAAAAAGCGTCAAATTGGCAAATTAAGACTTCCTTGTCAATGCTTTATAGATGCTCATGGGCAAAAAGAAGACGCCACAATTGTTGTCCCCCCCCCTGCTGCTTTATATGGTTTTAATAATCCTTGAAATCGTAAACGATTTTCACGATAAAAGTTGCTACGATTTCAACCGAATATTTGATCAAGTCAGATACGATATCTTGATCTAGGATCATGCAAATTTATCGTTACAAATCCATGCGGAATTGACTGAGCATGACTAAAGAAATTTCTAAAGAGATTATAATCCATATCCCCAGGTCTGGTGAATATTTCGTAGCGTACGTGTATCGACTCCATTGAATACAGTAAGAATATTACAGTTATATCTGATCACTTTTGGTATTTGAGTGTATCGTTGAGTGACATATATCACGTCAGTGCTTTTATGTCTGCCTCTGGAAAATATCCTAGCAGGATTCATTTGATTATCTAACATCACATCGTCATATACGACTAAATTGTGAATACTTCCATCAATATCATCAATGCTTGGTGCTTCTTCGATATCAGTTATAAATTCAATAATACCCTCGTCGGTGATTTCTGCTGCCTTTTCGTTGTAATCATTTAACACTTCGTAGCATCGCTGATCATCTACACTTAGGGCAATTAAATACAACTTATCACATTGTATCCATCTCGTTATCAAATTAAGTAGCAGTTGTGTTTTGCCACTTCCAGATGGTCCGATTATAATCATACGAATATAATTCGGCAACATCGCATGGTGTTTAATATGTTCCCGTTGTAGGGTAGCTGAATAATCAATTACATTCATGTTATTATAAATATATTATGGATCTATATTGTATGAAATGTAAGAAGCGTACTGGCACAAACGACTTGACGATTACAAATAAAAATAAAAGATCAGCACTTTATTGTAAGTGTGTACAATGTGGTACCAAAACATTTAGCAGCAGAGAGGGTGAATCCTACAACGTTTTTAGACAAAATTTGATTGAAATCCTAAAACGAGCCGTCCTATAATCTCATTTCAACCAAAAAAAGGGCGAATCCTACAACGTTTTCAGACAAAAAAAATTGATTGAATCCTTAAAACGATCCGTAGGATTTCGTTGAAATCTCCCTACGAAATCATTTTAACTAAAAAAATGAAAACGAAGATTTTTACGATTTTTTAATTAATTTTGGTCGCAACTTGTTGTCATCCACCCTCTCTGCTGCTTAGTGATTTCATCACTGGTTAACAAAAAATAATAAATGATTTTAACCAGTCTTTATGATGAAAGTCCTTAGGACGAAAATCCTTTGAAATTGCAAAGCAATTTAGGATTTCACAAACAAACTAATCACTAACACCTCTTCTTGTAAATCAATCAGATTATTGGACTGGTCGGTGAGTTTGAAATTAATTCTGGTTAATGAATTATTATGGCATCGCATATAGACTGGATTAACCGGAGACTCAATTATTAAAAATCCTGGAGGAGCTGTTGGTGCAAATGAATAAAGAATATACCCTTGCTGAGCTTGATTTGATCGTTCGAGATTAATTTGATAGCTTCCTTCAATAACATCACACACTAAATTGAGCGCAATCACTGAGGATATATTTACGTTGAACGGAGCGATATGCCTACCGCCACCATCTGGGTCATTATTGTGTTTGAGGATTTTTATTTCCCCTGATGCTGTTTTTTTCCATGCATCATGAATTATTTTAAAACCAACATCGATGGTGTCACTGAGAAGTTTTTTTAGTTCTGGTACGTTATATCCTGGTAGTTTGAATGTGGGGATATCTTCAACGCGGATTTCATAGTCTAATGCAAATTCTGTTCTCGATTTTGGGTTATCTTCATCTAATATATCCTGAATAATTTTTAGGTTAAATGTTTCCATATCGTCGATAATTTTATTGCATGTTTCTACGACGCTGATAAATTCATCTCGGGTGAGAGAACCGGATTTAAGAGATATTAACAACAGTGAAAAATCATTATTCATCGCTGTGAAATTTTTAACGATTTCAGGTTTGTTAGCAAAAGGATACTCTGGCAATGATCTACCATCCGCCCTTTTTGGGAATATGAAACCAAAAAAATCTAAAGTGTTTTCGTGCTCTTTATAACTCTTTATTGGATTATCAGGTTTTATTCTGTCGGTGATATAATCAGATTTTTGTGGTTCTGGTACATCAACGGTTTTTTCCACTGGTGGTAATTCAGGCCATCCTAGTACGGTTCTTATTGAGCTTTGATATATATCTACGACGTATTCTTCTGAGTTTATTTCAATGGCAGATGATAGCGTCGGCTCATGAACCGTTATAGCGATTTTTGATTCTTTTCCAGTAATCGATTTTATTCTACGCGCTAATTCATTATTGATTTGTTCGATTTGGTATGACCCTGTTGGTATCGAAACAACTTTCCAGTCTGGGGTTCCGTCGGGTTTATTCTCATTTGCAAACACTAAAGAATTATTGGGTTGTTGACCACCAAATGATTTTGATCTGATATTAGGCCAACTGTGATACACTCGTAGTTTTGCTAGCGCTATCTCCTTCACCGGAACCGGAGAGGGGAAATTCACACTGAATTCTGGATTCGTTGATGTTATTGATATCATGCTTGTTTGTACTGGGTTCGTGTTCTCCACTATTCGTTGAAGTAATTCCTGCGGTGTCGTCATTATATTCATGTTGTATTTCTAATTTTGGTATCGAGGAATCATAAATACTGACCATCACCGAGAACTCACAATCTGGTAATGTTGATATTATTGAGATCATTTTGTTTTTTGGGTTTGTTTTTTCTGATTCCATCTGTGTTGTCATTGTTATTATACTCATGTTGTTGCTCTAATTTCGATATCGCGGAATCAAAAATACAGACCATCGCTGAGAATTCACTATCTGATATAATTGTATTATCGAGTGACGACGATATCATCAGGGATAACTGCGAATATGCGGTTGATGCAATATGAAATTGAAGTAAGTAATTCTGCAGTTTACTCTGGCTGCATGATGATATCCTTTTTGCTATCCCGGTTGATATACCCCCGATTGTAGCCACCGCAGAAATGCAAATTGGAACTACGACCGGGGCAATCATTGTAACCGATGCAAGTATTATTCCTGCGCCAGTGAGAACGCTTGACACCGAGTACATAATAATATCAATTGCGGTGATTCTTCGTCGGTATTTTTTTATTTTTATTTGATACTCTTCAGTGAGGGTTTTGAGTCTATTTTGAAATTCTCTGACCTGATCATAGCGACATTGCGTTGATGAAATCATTTTTATTTTAAAAACACTAGCGTTTTCAATTGTGAAATCCTTTCAATTTAGTTATTTACTTAAATCCGCTACGAATTCAACATACCAGGTTACTGAAACCCCAATCAAATTTTTATCAGTAGCTGTTATAGTGAACTTTTCAGTTGTATCCTTGTCGATGATCGTTGAAATCGTATTATTAACCCCGGATGAACTCGACGATGATATATTAAATTGAGTTAATGGTGTTACTAGTGTTAATCGATAAATACCCTTAACGGTTGCAGTGATATTTAATTTGTTGTTTGTAGGTGTCCACTCAAATGATCCGTGTTGGATTGTGTATACCACGTTGTTGGTTTTCTCATGAGGAATTTTTGTTTTTTCAATGATTGTTATCATCCTCGAAAAATCACCTTTGACGGCTTCGATGAAGTTTTTCGTCTCATCGATGGATTTTTTAATATCAGGGAGTTTTATTTCTATTTTATCCAACTGGGTTCCAATAAATTTATCAATGATATTTCTACGAAATGATATAAACTGTTTTCCGTTTTCTTCAATTTTAGATTCAAGTGTTTTTATTACAACCACAGAATTGTTTAACTCATCGTTGATAGTTTTTAATCGATCTGTAATCGTCGAAATGAGTACACCCGGTTTGAGTTTACCCTGATCGGAAAATAACGCAACGGTGTTCTCGATTGCGTTTTGTTGTTTAACCAAAATATCATCCAGAGAAATATTACTGGTTTTCAATTTACCCTGTTTGTCTTGAAATACAACTATTTCATTAGGATCAACATTTGTTAAGTTCAACGTCTCAGCTATTTCATCTTTGATTAGTTTTTTTACATCCTTGACAGAATCAGGTGGTGCAGTGCCATCGGGTTTGGGTTTCAAAGATCTCCCCCAAATATCAATCATGTTATTGTAAAACTCTTTCTCTCTTTAAAATCGTTTTTGACGACTTCGTCGTTGCCAGCGATTGCTGGTGTATTCATTCACGACAACATGTGGTGGTTTTCCGCTTGGGTTACTCAAGGAGTTAGAAATAGCATCAAGGACATTTAATACTTCGCTGCCACATATTGGTGGGTCATTCATTTGTTGTGTTGGTAGCGTAGAATACCAAGTCTTCATTGGAAGGGTTTTTATATAACGCAAAAACTCTTTTGGTGGGGCTAATCCATATGAATCGAAATAGACAATCCCACGTGGATCAATAGCGTATGCAACCCAGTGAGTTCCAGGTCCGGTGCTGTTATCGAGATTAATAATACCGGTTTCAACGCTGTTTGGTTGATGTGGTAATTGATCTTTCATAAAGACACCTCTGAAATTTTTAATCGCGAGTTTTTTAGCAGCATCCATTAAATCAAAATTGGACATAGGAATCTTCGATTCCCGAATTAATAAATCGTTCCTGGTAGTCTTAGACCCTTTCCGCTGTACCACGAATACGGGGTTCCTGGTAGTCTTAGACCCTTTCCCTTTTTTTTATACCCCTTCCCCGTTGCTTTCTGTAGTGCCATCCCTGCTGCAGTACCAACAGCCCCTAACGCCGCCGCCTTAGCCACCGCTGGGGCTGCTGCTGCAATCAATGCTGGTATCGCAGCTAACAACGGAAATATACCGCCTGTTTTAATCATATTTTTGATAGCAGCCGCAGAAAGAGTAATCTGAACACCCTTTTTTGCTACTAGTGCATCATTGAAATGTTTCACCTGACGAGTTGTCAGCGATAATTTATTTGCACCACCAGTCATTTGGTTGGGTTTCAACGTGATTGTGGTTCCACTTTTTTTAGCCGATTCTGATTGCAATTTTTTGATTTGACCAGGAGTTAACGCAACACTAATAACACTATATGACATTATACATAATTGATTGATTCTAAATCGTTTACAATTTCAATTACATGTTTTCCACTGGTGCATCTACCACTCTCATTCTTCCACCAACACCTTCAAGTAGCATTGATTTATCACTGAGAATGACAGCAACCGCTCTATAATTCGGGATAAGGATAGGAGGTACCCCACCAACTGGTGGACCAGTCGGACGGGTTACACGGGCTCTAAAGTGTATATCAACGACAGATTGTCTCATCAAATCGAGATGTTCCAGTGAGAAGTAATAGATCGGATAGAGGCTTTTAAAATCCAATTGTGATATTTGCAAACCAGTATCCACATTTAGATCACGTGCCATAAACGACAATAGGTTATGATACACGCGTGCAATATGATTCTGACCGTAATCAAGTTGTATATCCTCGGATGGTTCCTGCTGTCCGTTTATTCTCAGCGAGACTTCACTAACACCTAACTGATCAAATATCATATGGCTTCGTTCTTGATTACCAACTCGCGCATTATTCTGTAACGCTACGAATATATGACGTGGAGCTGAAACACCTTGTTTTGATGCCAGGTGCCATGTGAATGTACCATCAACACTGTCTTGTTTAATATCCGTGGTCACTGATAACCAACTTAACAACGACTTTCCTCCTTGGTCCATAAATGATAACAATTTTTCTTCTGCTATGATTGATGGAGTTAACACTGGCATCCACAATGATAGTTTTGTTAAAATGACTTTACCGGCAGCAACCCCAGCATTACGCCAGATTGCATCATCATCAGTACCCTTTCGTACAAGCGCTACTGTGTGTTTAGCTCCATAAATAACTTTTCGGACGTTTCTACAGAATCCAAATATATGATGCAGTGGAATCGCACATGAAAATCGTCGATGCTGCCCATGCAACGTTGCTACACGTGTTGCAAATCCTAAATTGAGATTACCATTAACGCCTCCGAGAATATCAAACGCAGCTCCGGGTCTAGTTCGACGTTCTGGATTAGCTGCTTCCTGTTGATCGGCTTCTGCATTATCTCTTGCTGTTAACACTTTAATGAATTGAAGGTGATCAGCGTTATCAGAGGTATCCTTTGCAAACATCATAGATGGACCCGCTGATCTTGAATAATCATCAGAATATCTCGCTAACCCTATGATTGTTGTGGCCACATCAACTTCACGGTCAATGGATTCAATTTCTTTTCCATCAATGAGATATCTAGCGCTTTCAAATAACGCCATTATGCCGTTATTAACAAAACCAACTCGGACATTTGCGTTATTGTCATATGGGGTATCAGCTGCAACATTTGTTACAAGTTCTCCTTCTACTTCAATAAATGCCTCACACGGTAGGAAGTATTTACTGGTATCATGAACTTGAAGTTCAATTCGCGATCGGAGATCTGGTTGTACTGCGTGATAAGAATAAAATTGAAAATCGCGTACAGAATCATCCTTGCCAACTGGGGCGTCTATATCAAATGCTGGATCAGGTGACCTTTTGAACATTTTATTCTATTTATCAGAGTCTAAATCGCGATTTCCCATTTCATCGTCGTGTTTTTTTAAAGCCACTTCCTGCTATCATGTTTGCTATCATGTTATTTTGGTCCTCTTGATTTATCAAGGGAGTCACCATCGACGCTAATTTTTCATCTACTGCGTTATTTATAATTCTACTAACACTTGCAGGCATTTCTGCTGTAGACGGTAACGGTACCGGTTTCTTTTTTCGTCTCACTAATGATGTTATTTTATTCTTCGCAGTTGAAAACGCTTTTCCAGCAAGATCTCCAACAGCACCAATACCCTTATCACGAATAACATCAATGGCTTTCATTCCTAGTTGTTTAGCTAACGGCATCACTTTTGGAGCCATTCTCGCAAATAACCCTGCAATGGTATTACCTAAACCATCTCCGTAGTATGCTCTATAAACCGGAAACCGTGAATTAACTACGTAGACGGGGGTTGGTTTATCATGATTGTAGTGTATGATCATTATTTTAAATCAGAAACAATTTTTCAATTGTTATTTATCTAATCGATTTAGTCACTATGATACCCACTTTCCACTAACTCGCCAATGAAATCTCGATATGTGCTGATATCCATGATACCACCCTGAAATAATCGTCTACAGATATCAGCTGCTTCATTAATTATTTCCGGTGAGTTATTTCCAGCTCGGAAACCTCCTACAAGAACTTCTAATCGTGATATATCATTGATAACACTACCAGGACATGTCGTGGTAGAGTCAAAGACATCATTTGGATTTTTAATCGAATATCCTTTTCCGCTTCTTTCCTCAGTTGTACCAGTTGCGCCCTGACTATCATCAAGTAATTGCCTTTGTCGGCCTCGACTTTGTTGTTTTTGTATACCATAACTATCAACTCCTGCTTTAAAAGTTCTGTACTTAAGTGTATCCTTTTTCAAATTACCAGTAACCCCTTTATTTATTTTAAACAACCAATTAACCCAGTCATCTCGGCCTATTTTATTGTTTTTATACTCGTCTTTTAAAAACTCTTCCCTTGAATAATATTTTTGGGCAGCGAAAACGCCAAAGTCCGCATAATCTTCGAGTTTTATTAATTGACGGTCTTTGATTTCTGTTATAGCTGCTTCGGTGAATTTGTCTATAAAGGGGATACCTCTTGGGGTGACGACATCAACAGGTTGTGGTTCAGGTGTAGAAACTCTTTGAGTTTCAGGCGCAGAATCATCAATATCAGCTAGTCGTTCATACTCGCGTTGAGTTTTTATATCACTGGATAACTGTTGTATCCCTGCGCGTGTTTGTCCGGTCTCTGCTGCTATCTTTTCAAGCGTATCAAGCAGCGGCGCCTTCTTTACTCGTTCTCGCTCAGGAATATCTCCATATATCGCTGCTTCAGTTAGCTTTTTCACATCTTTGGTCGCACTTGTTATCGGAGTAAATAGTTGTTCACTTGACACAGAAAAGTCAGTCTGCGCTTGTTGTCGTTGTTGTAGTTTATTCCGTACAGAGTCACGAATTGGTACAAATCTCTTGATTGCATCCAGTCGTTCACGAGCTAATCGGGTTGTTAATGCTTCATTGACCATTATTGAAATCAGAAACAATTTTTCAATTGTAAAACAATTTTTCAATCCCCCACCAAACACCATCGGATGGTCATGGAAGTGTTATTTCATCCTATAACGGCTTCTATCAATGATGGCGAAAGTCACATAATTGCTATAAATAATAATAATACTGTGACTTTCGCCATTCTATTTTTGATCAATCCGAACCAGCCATCAATTTTTTATTCACTGTTTCTGACATTATCAATCAAAAAATGCTAAAAAAAATTAAAATCTCTATGAGGGACGGTCACAATCAAATAATGATTAATGGTCGGGGAATCAAATAATGATAAATGGTTGGTCAATCAAAATTGTTCATTTTCTTGAATTAACGCCCGTAGGTTTCTAACTTTAGAATTAACCTCCTTTTTCAATTCGTATTCGTACCCCAATTCTTTTCGTATTCGTTCTACGATGGTATATAACGGAGCGAACACACTTACGTCACTGGAGAATGCGAGAGAGTCCTTAATAGAATTCTGAATTCTTTTGATGAGTGCATATTTCTTTGGCAGCATGTATTTATTGTTGTTAACTCCGTATTCTATATCCTGAAAATCAGACATGATTTGATCAGGATTTAACCCATCTGATAGTTCAATATCCCAACCTTTCAATTTTGAAATCTCGGATATGATGCTATTCATGTTTTCAGAATTCATTATTCTATAGCAATGACATATTTCTAAATGAAAAATATGACGCATCAGACATAACTAAATTTAATTTTTTGTTCGGTCTTTTTTGAAATAGCCGTCTTGGTTATTCCCTCTGCAACGAATCGTACTGAGGATATACAAATATCGAAGTGCCTACTGGCTTCATTCATTGATTGAAATATTTTTTCTTCGTTAGTTATCGTATTCAAAGATTTCACAGGTCTCGCCTTTTTCGAGTATTTCCCAGTCCCCCCTCGTTCGGAATTTTCACTTTGTGTGATAGCCTGCAGATTTGATAAAGAATTGTTTTTCGGATTAGAATCGATATGATCAATAACAAAATCATCCTCGATCAATCCATTGAAACACTCGTACACGAAACGATGGCAGTAATATTTCTTCTTTCCAGCACCAAACATCAAATACCCCATACCATTATCCCACCCAACTGGTTTCTTCAGTCTGCGGTTTCTTACAACACCATCACTGGATGCTTCATAATTTGTGATCACAGGGTGTTGTCTGAATTCTTGGTTCATTTATATATTATACTATTGTTTGTCTAATTCATTGTTTGGTTTAATGATAAATCTTTCGATGTAGTCTTGAGGGGTTCTTATGATTTTATCCTTGATACTGACTTTGTCAGCGTCAAGAATACTGACTTTGTCAGCGTCAAGAATACTTACTTTGTCAGCGTCAGGGTCATAATTTCTGATTGATTGTCTATTTTTTATTCTTTTATCATAATAACGCTTCAACTCCCTGTATCGCTTACCACCGCAATTCAAACACAACTGAGATTTCCCCCTGACCCCAACCCCACATAGAATACAAGGTAACGGACCAAGGCTTCCACGTCGAAAGCTTTGCATATGATACCCACAAAACTCACTTCTGCATGATTTGTTACACGGGATTACTGATCCAATCATAAGCCACTTGCAGTGATTCATTATATAAAAATCTTTCATTTAAATGCTTGTTTTAATTATAGCATGAAGGAATTAAGGAAAACGCCTTCGAAAAATGCTGAATTCAATGTTGATAAAGAGTTTAAGAGATTATTAAAAATCAATCCTAGATTTAATCTCGATAGACCCAAAAAACGTATCAAACGTCCAAGAGACGGAAACATGAAAGAGTTTAAGAGATTATTAAAAATCAATCCTAGATTTAATCTCGATAGACCCAAAAAACGTATCAAACGTCCAAGAGACGGAAACATGAAAGAGTTTAAGAGATTATTGAAAATCAGTCCTAGATTTAATCTCGATAGACCAAAAAAACGTATCAAACGTCCAAGAGACGGAAACATGAAAGAGTTTAAGAGATTATTGAAAATCAGTCCTAGATTTAATCTCGATAGACCAAAAAAACGTAACAAATTTAATCTCGAGAAACCAAAAAAAGCGTCCAAGAAATTACCCTGGAAGGATGCTCAATTCAATCTCGATATAGTCTCTGATACACCAAAGAATAAAATTCTTGATAAAGCCATGATTAATAAAATCAGAGACTGTTTTAATGAATTCAAGCGTGATGGAGCATCCTATTGTTGGTCAACATTTCGAATTGATGGTGTTGTTGACGCTACCATGAATGATGAAAAAGCAGCAGTGATAATTTCACGTGTTGGGGAAAAACGGTATTTTTTCCGAATCAAATTCATTATTGAAGTCGATGGCAAATGGATTATTAGGGATAAATTTGAACCAATCCTCAAGAATAAAAAAGCTGTCATTGTGAGTAGAGATTCCAAACCAGGGATTCTAACCGGCATTGACAAACCATACTACGAAAGATCTTATCCCGTAACAGCAATGGTTTATGGGCTATATCCGTTAAATGATAAACCCGATATCGCAAAACTAGCTCCTATGAAATATTCGTCAGGGCTTAATTGTGTAGCAACACGGGTAATGGAGCACTTCACAAATGCATCCCGAGGAAATAAACTAACTGATCTGCGACGAAAAAAAATAACCGAGTGGGAACTGACAGTGAAACAGAACGGTGCAAAGATTTCTGATATAGCTAAGTTAGAAACATCATTAAGATTTCCAATAACAGTTATGACGATAACCGGAGAGGTTTTATACGAACCGAAATATAACAAAAATGGAGCGCCAATACAGATTATTGATCATAACAAACACGCGTGGACACCTGCGGTAACAGTATTTCCACGAGAACGAACCGTGAAATATATCCCTAAGGAGTTCGTCGGGGATGTTTTCTATGAAGAGAGATTATTTGATGCTATTCATGCGTTGTGTAAGGATGATCCTGTGTCAGTGTGGTTACTTAGAAGTGATGAAGGATTCGATCAATTTGTAAAACCAAATGGTGAATTATATCGCGTTGAAGAATTAGATAACAGAATGAGAAAAATCGCTAATGATTTTTCACCGGAGAGTTTCCATGAAAAACTACTCACGGATAGTTTTACTATTCCATCAGTGGTAGCTCACTTCGCAAGAGAAAAAAACTCATGGCGTCCAACACGAAGTGATTTTCTTGAGGATGTTAAATCGAGTTGCGTCGAATTTGGTCATGGAGGATTGTGGAATACGAAATACTCACGTGATGGTATGATTTCAATTGATATAGCCGCGTGTTATCCCGGAAGTTTTCTCGGGTATGGGGAATGCGCTGAGTACTTCAAACGATTTGGACACCCAACACATGAAATGACTCGTGTTGCGATTAATGGACCATTACCTGATTTTGATTTAACCGGATTCGCTCGTGTGATATCATTCGAATTAGCGTCAGGATTACATCCGTGTAGTTATGTTTGGCTCGGTAGACACCTATCTGAAAAGGCCTGGATGCCAATAGTGTTACTACGATATATGATTGATTGTGGTATGCTAATATCGTTGATTGTTTCCGAGGCTATTATATGCTATCGAGCTCAGAAAGAAGTTTGGCTACCACAACCCGATCTAGATCGTATAATCAACGAACTACGAAAACAATTCCCTGATTTCAATGAAGAAGAAATCATAAATTGGTCTAAGAAGTTATTTGAAATTAAAAAAGAACAAGCAAAAGATCTCGGACGAAGAATAATCGGTAAATTCACTCAAGGTGGACGGTACGACAACGCAAAATATTCTTCGCGGTTGATCATAGATGTCGCTGAATACGATTTTCTTGTAGCGGATTTAATGAAGCAGGGAAAACTTGTATCCCGTAAGGATGCTTTTCTATCCAATGGTGAGAAAATGGGTACGGTTGTTACCTACTGTGATGGATATAATTCCCAGTACACACATTTGAGAAGTTCAATGCTAGCCTATGCTTCTATTAATCTATTTTCGATGATAAATAGATTTCCTAATACCGCGGTTAGAGTGGCCACTGATTCGATGTATATACACAATAAATACAAATCAGCTGTAGCTAAATTCACAGATCCCGAGGAAGCGTGGGGGCGTTGGCGATTTAAAAGGGAGATGCTACATGAGTATTGTGAATCCGCAGACGTTGCCATGGATGATAAATATCTTTGTTGTAACCGTATTGAAATTCAATCAGAATTTTCTAATGCACCACCGGTATCTGATCCAATATGTAGATACAAGACAGTTTATTTAAACGGTTGTGGTGGGTCAGGAAAGACAACTCGTGCAATTGAATTATTTCGTCGGTCAACCATGATTGTGCTAACACCGACTCACAGACTCGCCAGAGAGATGATACAGCGAGGGGTAAATGCCTGTACTTACCATAGTTTCTTTCGATGGAAGGGTGACAAATGGACTCCTGATCGAATGGGTGATAAATTCATTCCTGAAATCATAATCTGGGATGAAATATGCACAGTGTCATTAGATGTATTACAAATATTTCTCGAGTGGTTGTTAAACAAAAACACAAAAGTCGTCATGTGCGGTGATCACGGCCAACCACCACCATTTGTCGGTGCATCTCCACATGAATGGCTAAGGGGATTTGTAGACTACTATGAAGAAATCACCACTGATTATAGATCACTTGATGAACGATTACGCGAGTTCAAAGCGCTAATTAGATTACAACCGGATAGAATCCAGTGCGAAATAGCGCGTGAAGTGATTTCAGAAACTCAAATAAACGATTTCTGGGAAACATGGAAACCAAATGATTTGATAATTGCAAGTAGAAAAATAGTCAGGGATACACTTCAGATGAAGTTATTTGAATTGCATAAACAAAAATTTGCAACGCTTCCAGTACCCCTTTGTTATAGGCCATCGGATACACGAAAACAGAATATTGAAGTTGATATTCCAGGACAGAGTGAAAAACAGATTCTCGTGTTAAATGATATTGTGCTGGTTGATATCAATGTAGTTGAAGATGCATTGCGTGCTAATAAATCCCCGTGGACTCTAGGATACGCAGCAACAATACACTCTTCACAGGGATTAACTATATCGGATACAACTGTTTGGATGGTGGATAATCACATCGAATGGTCGAATTTAGTCTATCTCGCAGTATCCAGAGTACGAAGAATAAATCAACTTCGAAGAATTGTCCTCGATGATAATGACACCACAATAAGTGATATTGATGTTAGCATCATTAATAAAAAACTCTCCGGTTACAAACAACAGGACAAAAAAAAACAACGAGAATTTGATATTGATGCTGAATTAATAATCACTTTGAAGAAACAACAGAATAATCACTGCGCGAGTTGCAATTGTATAATGCGTTGGCAGTATTCGGATAAGGATCCTCGCCAATTCACCGTAGACAGAAAAAATAACAGTCTCGGTCATGTCAGAAATAATGTGATGTTGACTTGTCTTGAGTGCAATAGACGCAACGGTGCTAGTTAAGACCATGCGGTGGCAATTGAGTATCCTCGGGAATTACCTGTAGTTGTTGTCGAGTAAATCCACGTTGAGGGGCAGTTGAATCCAGTTTATAGACTGGAGGTCTACCAGTTGATCGTGTTATAGTAGATATCTTATGCGTAGTGACACTCCAAATAGGATCAGTAGCCCTTTTTCTACCCCCTTCAAGCTCTCCTGGTTCGTATAAGTACCTCACAATGACATTACTATGAAGAATTGGTTCTTTGAAATCTTTTTGTGGTTGTACGGGTATTGACTTCTTTTTAATCGCGTTGATAGGTTTCATGTTGATTGTTCTAGTAATCTCGTTATTCAGTGCAGTAATCACAGATGGTAATCTTTTAACCCATTCACGGGATCTTTTTTCTTGGATGAATTCTTTTGCGTATTGATATCCAAATAACCGTTCAGCAAGAGTCCGATTAAATCGTTCTACAATGGCCTGATCGCGATGTAGCGCAGTATGCCCTCGTCGTATGGTGACATTATGATGTTTCATTGTAGATAATACTGCACCCTGAAATTCCTTACCAGGATCAACCTGCAATAGATTTGGCCAGTGCAGAGGACCTCGTCGATAAATCCTCTCAAATGCAGAAGCAACTTCAGTGGCTGATTTTGTTTTTAACGGTTCTGCTTCTTTGTATCGACTTGCAATATCAACTACGGTTAGCGCGTATTTGTAACCACGATCATGAGGTAAAAATAATATATCAGCCTGATGAACTTCATTAGGAGCGGTCACATCAAAATGCGAGAATTGAATTTGTTTAGGCGGTGGTAGATAAATTTGCCATAGTGCCTGTTTGGATAACCAATTAGCCGCAGTGGTTTTTTTCACTTTTGCAGCGCTAGCGAGTTTATGGACTGCTGATTTACCCCTCCAGTATCCTCTTGGGGAATAATAAATTGATTCCATATTATTAATTACCGGCACCTAACATCAATTTGCTTTTCATAGCCGATTTTATCAAAAATGAAGCCAATTTTTCTTTGAAGGATTTATCAGGAATAGCATTTAACGCATGAATTAATTTCACATCCGCGAGATGCCTGTGTTGCAGATTGCTGCTTTTATAAGCAACATCATGAAGGTGACAGGCCTTATCAATGGCGTTTATTGGTTCTTCACCGGGGTTGGGTTGATTTTGATTATTGAGTCTGATATCAAGTCTGGTTCCCGGTCCACAGTAGCTATATCCTGGGAGGTGCTTTTCTCCGGGGTACTTTGCCCATGGGGTTCCAGGGAGCTTTGCCAATTTGGCTGCGATATCACCTCCTCGTTTTTTTTTAAATCAGATTTCATTGACACAAATCTAAATTTCTTTGTACCACATTGCATGCATTTACCAGAAAGCGCTGATCGGTTATTTTTAGTTGTAACCGTCGTCACATCTTCTGTGCCAGTACGCGTTTTGCACTTCACACAATATAGATCCATAATTTATGTATAGAGATATGGATATAATTGATTTTTCAGCGACTAAAAGAAGAGAACCGGTTAAGCATCATGCAGCGCTACCAAACTCTATCCGGATGATTATAATCGGGCCATCTGGATCCGGTAAAACGCAATTGTTGCTCAATTTAATAATGAGATGGATGAAGTGGGATAAGTTGTATTTAATTGCTCCTAGCGTAGATGATCAACGATGTTATGAAGTGCTAAAAGATTTTAACGACAGCGCGGTAGAAAAATCCGGAGAGGGTATTATTGAGTTTATAACCGATATCGATGAAGCACCGAGCATTGATGATATTGATGGAGATATTAACAATTTAGTCGTATACGACGATATAATGTTGGATAAACAAAAAAATCCTGCTAGAATATTTTCCCGTGGGCGTCACAAAAACACTGACGTGATATATGTCACTCAACGCTACACTCAGGTTCCAAAAGTCATCAGAGATAACTGCAATATTCTTTCTGTATTCAACGGCGTTGATACACATACGCTACGAAATATTTGGCAGACATGGTGTTCTGATATGGACTTCAATCAATTTCGAGATTTCTTTAGTCATGCTCAGTCAAAACCACACGGATTCGCAACAATAAATTTGCATGATCCTCGGACACGATATCGTATCGGACTGGATCAAATATTCGGTTAAAATCATTTATTATTTTTTGTTAACCAGTGATGAAATCACTAAGCAGCAGAGAGGGTGGATGACAACAAGTTGCGACCAAAATTAATTAAAAAATCGTAAAAATCTTCGTTTTCATTTTTTTAGTTAAAATGATTTCGTAGGGAGATTTCAACGAAATCCTACGGATCGTTTTAAGGATTCAATCAATTTTTTTTGTCTGAAAACGTTGTAGGATTCGCCCTTTTTTTGGTTGAAATGAGATTATAGGACGGCTCGTTTTAGGATTTCAATCAAATTTTGTCTAAAAACGTTGTAGGATTCACCCTCTCTGCTGCTCATTTAGATTTGTTTCTATGAAATCTGCAGGATATGCTAGCATTTATAATGATTTAAAAAACGAGTAGGTGATATTGCAGCCAAGTTAGTAAAATTACCAGGAACAAAATGGGCAACATACCCAGGAGAAAAAAACACTTTCCAGGGTATAATTATTGTGGAACCGGGACCAGACTCGATATCATACTACATGATCAAAACCAACCTCGACCCGGTGAAAACCCAAAACATGCCATCGATTGCGCGTGTCATGCTCATGATCTTGTTTATAAAAGCAGTAATCTGCAACACAGACATATCGCAGACGTGAAATTAATGCATGCGTTGAATTATATCACTGATAAATCTTTCAATGAAAAATTGGCTTCATTCGTGATAAAATCGGCTATGAAAGGCAAATTAATGATGGGTGATGGTAATTAATAACAACATGGTATTATTCTCCAAGAGGATAATGGCGGGACGAAGCGGCAATCAGTAAACTCGTAAGCGCTGCAAAGGTTAAGAATACCACTGCAGCGGATTGGTTATCCACACAGGCAATATGGAAAATGTATCTACCACCTCCTAAACAAATGAACTACTCGCATTTTGATGTCAGCGCCGTTAATGAAGTTCATCAGGCTGTTATATTATTTCTGCCGTATGATGGTGTTTACAAGTACGCTCTAACTGTACTTGATGTTGCGAGTCGATACAAACAATCAGAGCCGCTAAAAACAAAATCATCAAGTGAAGTTGCTTCTGCATTTGAAAGGATTTATCGAAGGGGTCCTCTGCACTGGCCAAATCTATTACAATTTTATCCCGGCAAGGAATTTCAGGGTGCACTGTTATCAACAATGAAGGATCATAATGTCACTATCAGACTAGGACATACTGCACTACATCGCGATCAGGCAATTGTTGAATGATTTAATCGGACACTTGCTGAGCGGTTATTTGGAAATCAATACGCGAAGGAATTCATCCAGGATAAACGATCTCGTGAATGGGTCAAGAGATTACCAGGCGTGATTACCGTGCTGAATAATGAGATTACTCGAACAATTAATATGAAACCTAACAACGCGATTAAAAAAAGAAAATACCTGTAAAACAGCAAAATGATTTTTCGAAACAACCAATACTCAGCAATGTCACTGTTAGAAATTTATATGAATCAGTAGGACTTGAATGTGGTAAAAAGGGGCTACCGATCCTATTTGGAGTGTTACTGCACATAACATATCTAGTATAACACAATCTACGGGTAGACCAGCAATCTATAGGTTGGATTCAACTGCTACTCAGCGTGGATTTTTCTCGTGAACAACTACAAGTGATACCCGAAGATACTCAATTACCACTGCGTGATCTTTACTAGCACCTCTTCGTCTGTTGCATTAAAGACAAGTCGGCATCACATTATCTCTGGTATGACCAATACTACTATCTTTTCTGTATACGGTAAATTGGCGAGGATCTATATCCGACCAACACCAATTCATTATACAATTGCAACTCGCGCAGTGATTATTCTGTTGTTGTTTCAGTGTAATTATTAATTCAGCATCAATGTCAAATTCTCTATTATTTTCTGTATCCTGTTGTTTATAACCAGAGAGCTTTTTTCTGATTATATCATCGCTGACAATATCACTTATTGTTGTGTCATTAGCATCTAAAACAACTCTTCGAAGTTGATTTATTCTTCGTACTCTGGACACTGCAAGATAAATTAAATTCGACCACTCGATGTACTTATATATGATCCAAACAATTGTATCGGATATAGTTAATCATTGTGAAGAATGTATTGTCGCTGCGTAACCTAGCGTCCATGGGGATTTTAATGCATCTTCGACGACATTGATATAAACCAGCACATTATCATCGAGAATTAGCTTTTCACTTTTTCCAGGAATATCAACTTCAATATTTTATTTTTTTTGTATCCTTTGTCTATAACAAAACAGCGATGGAAGTGCTGCAAATGTTTCTTTATGTGTTTCAAATAACTTCATCTGAAGTGTGTCTCTGACTATTTGTCTACTTGCTACTATCAAATCGTTTGGTCTCCACGCTTCCCAGAAATAATTTAATGGGGTTTCCGAAAATATTTCACGTGCTATTTCACATTGGATTCTACCCGGTTGTAATCTAATTAGTTTTTTGAACTTGCGTAATTGTTCATCAAGTGCTCTATGATCAGTATTAATTTCTTCATAATAGTCTACAAAATTCTTCAACCAATCATGTGGGGATAAACTAACAAATCTCTGTAATACATCTAACGATACTGTGCATATTTCATCCCAAAGAATGACTTCAGAAATATATTTTTCCCATTCATTCAGAAGTCCATTCGTCGGCTTTCCATCGAAAGAAACTGTGATAAGTGCAAGCATTAATTCCTCGCTGTTTCATCTATCTTGCAAGTCTGTGGGTCGGTGTTAGCACAATCATATTTGATTTGGAAACGCTAGCGTTGTTACGAAATAATTCAATCGCACGAGTCGTCTTTCCTGACCCAACACAACCGTCGTTTAAAGTCGTATTGATCATCATCTATAATCAACCGTGAAGAATATCTGTTATTGTCATATTTTTATCCACCCTGAGTGAAATTACCCATTATTCTTCTACCGAGATCTTTTGCCTGTTTATTTCTAACTTCAAAGACTTCTTTTGACCGTTTTGCGATATATTCTCCGTCTAGATCAGGAAATTGTTTTCTATAGTCGCTGATTATACTATCTAGACTATCGGCTTGTGGTAACCAGACCTCAGTCTGCGCTCGATATGATATAATCGCTTCACTGACAATCAGTATTTTATAATCAATCTTATAAAGTAATAACACTATTGGTATCTAGTGTTTTTCAGAGATTTGTCTACCAATCTAAATATAACAGCACGGATGAAGTCCTGTAGCCAATTAAAATGATACCACACGAGATAATCCGTTAAAATCAAAATCAGGCTATGGGCCATTAAAAGCAACACGAATCATCTCATATGTGTGATGTCCCAATCGTTTAAAATACTCAGGGCATTCTCTGTACCCGAGAAAACTCCAGGGATAACACGCAACCATATCAACTGAAATAATACTTTCAGAGGTGTATTTTGTATTCCATAATCCACCATGGTTATATTTAACGCAGCTTGATTTAATATATGATAGAAATTCAGCTCTTGTTGGTTTCCACGTGTTTTTCTTTCTCGCAAAATGAGCCACAACTGACGGAATTGTAAAACAATTTGTTAATAATTGTTCGTTGTCTTCTGTTGGAAAACCATTAGCTAGTTTTTTCATTTCATTTTGGAGGGCTTCAGTAGGGTATAATTCTTCGTTTGGTCTTACAAATTGATCGAATTTACCCTCTTCGTCTTCAAAACTGTGAAGTAACCACACTGACACATTATCGTTTTTACTTGACTGAAAGATAAAATCAAATAAATTTCCCGTGCAATATTTTATTGTTCTATCCCGCGGAATTATTGTTACCGCAGATGTCCACGCGTGTTCATTATGATCAATACATTTGATTGGAGCTCCCTGTGATTCATATTTTGATTCGTGTAATATTTCTCCTGTTATCGTCATTATGGTTATTGGAAAACTTAATGATGTTTTTAATTTGGTTATGTCTTGAATTGATGCTCCGTTCTACCTAACTGTTAATTCACATTCATTTATTTTTTACGTCTTAGATCAGTCAATTTGTTTCCACACAACACATTTGAAAAATGCTCTATTATTCGTTCTGCTACAGCAGCAGAGGATGTGAGACGGACAACGTTTGCGACAAAATTAATTTAAACCTTCAAAACGGCAAATAGAGCCTTCCTGCGAAATCTCATGTTTTAACCAAAAAAAAAATAAAGTCTCCATTTGGTAAATAGAGCCTTATTGATTTCTTGCTCAAAACATGAATTTGCGCGGGTTTTCGTTGCTTAACCATAAAACGTCGCAAAAGTTGTCACTCACATCCTCTGCTGCTATGGGTTAATAATGAAAATCACTGCGATGAAAATCGCTACGACTTCACAAACAGCCTAATTTGTAAAACCTCACCTTGTAGATCAATTAGAGTATTGGACTGGTCAGTGAGTTTAAAATTGATTCTCGTTAATGAATTATTATGACACCGCATATAGACTGGATTAACTGGAGACTCAATAATTAGAAATCCTGGAGGAGCTGTTGGTGCAAATGAATATAGAATATATCCCTGCTGAGCTTGATTTGATCGCTCGAGATTTGCTTGATAGCTTCCTTCGATAACATCACATACTAAATTGAGCGCTATCACAGAGGATATATTCACATTTTGAGGAGCAATATGTCTACCACCACCTTCTGCGTCATTATTATGTTTGAGGATTTTTATTTCCGGTGATGTTTTTTTCCACGCATCATGAATTATTTTAAAAACAATATCAATGGCGTCATTGAGAGATTTTTGTAGTTCTGATATATTATATCCTGGTAGTTTGAATATTGGAATATCTTTGACGCGGATTTTTTAGTCTGATGCAAAAAAATCTCTTGTTTTAGGACTACTGTCACCTAATACCTCTTGAATAATTTGTGAATGAAATGTTTCCATGTCATTGATGATTTTGTTACATGTTTCTACAACGCTGATAAATTCATCTCGGGTGAGAGTGCCGGATTTAAGGGATATTAACAACAACGAAATATCGTTATTGAACGCTGTGAAATTTTCAGTGGTGTCATCCTGTTGAAGATAGTGGATTATTCTCTTAGTGGCAGGATCTACCAATTCAAGAAAAAAAATCAATTTATTGTAATCGCTATAGCTTTTTACTGGATTGTCAGATTTTATCCAGTCGGTGATATAATCAGTTTTTTGTGGTTCACGTGGTAAATTAACGGGTTCTCGTTGAGGTGGTAATTCAGGCCATCCTAGTACGGTTCTAATAGAACTCTGATAGATATCTACGACGTATCCTTCTGTGCTTATTTCAATTGCAGATGATAACGTCGGCTCATGAACCGTTATAGCTATTTTTGATTCTGTTCCAGTAATGGATTTTATTCTACGTTGCAATTCAGCATTGATTTGTTCAATTTGGTATGCTCCGGTTGGTATCGAAACAACGTTTCAGTCTGGGGTACCGTCGTCTTTATTCTTATACGAGAACACCAGTGAATTATTGGGTTGTTGACCACCAAATGATTTTGATCTGATATTAGGCCAACTGTGATACAATCGTAGTTTTGCTAGCGCTATCTCCTTAAAGGGGACTGGGATAAGGAAATTCACACTGAATTCTGGATGACGTTTTTCGTCTCATCGATGGATTTTTTAATATCAGGGAGTTTTATTTCAATTTTATCCATCGGAGTTCCAATAAATTTATCCACGATGTTTCTACGAAAATTTGAAAACTGTTTTCCGGGTTCTTCAGTTTTAGATTGAAGTGTTGCTTGTTCCAACACAGAATTTTTTAACTCATCGCTGAGAGTTTTTAATCTATCCGTAATCGTCGAAATAAGTACACCCGGTTTGAGTTTACCCTGATCGGAAAATAACGCGATAGTATCCTCGATTGCGTTTCGTTGTAGAACCAAAATATCATCCAACGACACATTACTAGTTTTCAATTTACCCTGACGATCTTGAAATACAACTATTTCCCCGGGGTCAACACTTGCAAAGTCAACGTCTCAGCTATTTCATCTTCGATTTTTTTTTATATCACCGGTTGCAGACATTCCTGCAGTGCCATCGGCACCGGGTTTCTTCATCGCTGATAAAGGTCTCCCCCAAATATGAATCATGTTATTTTATACATCTTTCTCTAAAAAGCGACTGCTAGTGTATTCATTTACGACAACATGTGGTGGTTTTCCAGATGTTGAAATAGCGTCAAGGACATTTAATACTTCGCTGCCGCATATTGGTGGGTCATTCATTTGTTGTGTTGGTTGCGTAGAATACCAGTGAGGAGTTTTTTTAGCGATTTATATAACGCATAAATTCCTTCCGCGGCGCTAATCCATTTGAATCGAAATAAATAATCCCACGTGGATCAATATCGTATGCAATCCAGTGAGTTCCAGGTCCGGTGCTGTTATCGACGGTTTCAACGCTGTTGGGTTGTGGCGGCAATTGATCTTTCATAAAGACACCTCTGAAGTTTTTTATCGCTAGTTTTTTAGCAGCATCGAGTAAATCAAAATTGGACATAGGAACCATCGGTTCCTTAATCGAAGATTCCCGAGTTTGTAAACCGGTCCTAGTCGTAGACCCTTTCCGCTGTACCATGAATACGGGGTTCCTGGAAGTCTTAGACCCTTTCCCTTTTTTATGTCCCTGTCCAGTTGCCTTCTTTAGTGCCATTCCTGCTGCAGTACCAAGGGCTCCTAACGCCGCTGGTTTAGCCACCGCTGGGGCTGCTGCTGAAATCAAGGCCGGAATCGCAGCTAACAACGGGAATATACCGCCGGATTTAATCATATTTTTGATAGCAGCCGCAGAGAGAGTGATCTGAACGCTTTTTTATCTTTGAAAGCATCATTGAAGTGTTTCACTTGACGAGTTGTCAGCGACAACTTATTCGCCCCGCCAGTCATTTGATTGGGTTTCAGCGTGATAGTGGTTCCACATTTTTTACCTGATTCTGATTGCAATTTTTTGACTTGACCAGGAGTTAACGCAACACTAATAACACTGTATGACATTATACAATAACATATTGATTCTAATGGAAAAATCCGAAGGATTTCAATTACATGTTTTTGGAAAACACTACATATTTTCAACTGGTGCATCAATAAGTCTCATTCGTCCGCCAACACCTTCGAGTAGCATTGATTTGTCGCTGAAAATGACAGCAACCGCTCTATAATCAACACCACCAGGAGCTATACGAGCCCTAAAATGTATGTGAAGGACGGATTGCCTTGTTAATTCAAGATGTTCCAGCGAAAAGTAATAAATCGGATAGAGGCTTTTAAAATCAAGTTGCTATATTTGTAAACCAGTATCAACATTTTGATCACGATCCATATATGACAGCATTCTATGATACACATGTGCTATGTAGTTAGGTTCGCAATCAAGCTGTATATCCTCAGATGGTTCTTGTTGTCCGTTTATTCTCAGTGAAACCTCAATGACTCCTAATCGATCAAATATCATATGACTGTGCTCTTGGGAGCCTAATCGATTCCGATTCTGCAGCGCTATAAATATATGACGTGGGGCTTAAACGCCTTGTTTTGATGCCAGGTGCGATGTGAATGTATAAGCAACATTATCCTCTTTGGCATCAGTTGTTGTTGTTAGCCAACTTATCAATGATTTGCCACCTGTGTCCATAAATGAAAGTAGCCGTGGTAATTGATGGGGTCATTACTGGCATCCACAATATTATTTTACTCAAAACAACTTTACCATCAGCAACAACATTAGCACGCCAGATTGCATCGTTGTCATTGCCTTTTCGCACTAACGCGATTGTGTGTTTAGATCCGTAAATAACTTTCTAACATTTCTGCAGAATCCAAACATATGATGCAGTGGAATTGCGCATGAAAATTGTCGACGCTGTCCTTGCAACGATGCTACTCGTGTTGCAAACCCTAGATTGAAATTGCGATAAATATCTACGACATCAAAGGTACCAGCCGGACTAGTATATCCGGCTGGTGCTGGATCATTTGCGGTATCTCGTGTTGCTTTTACCCTAGTATGATTAATATGATCAGCGTGATTATTAACATCTTTTACAAACATCATAGACGGGCCAGCCGACCTTGTATAATCATCCGAATATCTTGCTTGCCCGATTATTGTTGTTGCAACATCAACCTCACGGTCTATTGATTCAATTTCCTTTCCATCAATGAGATATCTTGCACTTTCAAATAACGCCATGATGCCATTGTTGACGAAACCAACTCGGATATTTGGGTCATATGCATATGGTGTATCAGCTGCAACATTTGTTACGAGTTCTCCCTCAATTTCAATAAACGCCTCACACGGTAAAATGTATTTGCTGGTATCTTGAACTTGAAGTTCAATTCGCGATCTTAGGTTGGGTTGTATAGCATGATAGGAATAGTATTGATAATCGCGGACAGAATCATCTTTGCGCACTGGGGCATCTAAATCAAACGCCGGCTCAGCTGTTTCTTTGAACATTATTATTATTATTCACATTAGTGTTTTCAATTGTGAAACTCTTTGTAATCATCATCGTCGTTGAAAATTTTTCGAATTTCATTTTGGTTTCAAACCACTTCCTGTTATCGCGTTTATGATAGCGCTATTTTGTACATCAAGTGATGGAGTCACCGGTGTCGCCACTAATGATGCTAATTTTTCTTCCACTGCGCTATTTATTGCTTTGCTGACACTTGCAGGCATCACTGTTGTAGATGGCAGTACAACTGGTTGCTTTTTTCGTCTTCGCACCAATGATGTTATTTTATCCTTCGCGGCTGAAAACACTTTTCCGGCAAGATCTCCAACAGCATTAATACCCTTATCACGAATAACGTCAAGTGCTTTCATTCCTAATTGTTTAGCCAACGGCATCACTTTGGGGGCCATTCTTGTAAATAACCCTGCAAATGTATCACCGAAACCATCTCCGTAGTACGCGCTATAAACAGGCAATCGTGAGTTTAGCACATAGACGCTGATTGGTTTATCATAGTTGTAGAGTATGATCATGTTATTAAATTACTATTAATTCAAATGATATTTATCTACGGATTTTCATTGCTAGCAGTTTCCAATCCAAAGAAATTTCGACTTAGTCGCTGTAATAATCAGTAGGATTTTCCGCTAACTCGTTAATGAAATCTCGATATGTTGCCATATCCATGATACCACCTTGAAATAACCGCCTGCAGATATCAACTGCTTCATTAATTTTTTCTGAAGAGTTATGTCCAGCTCGTTTTCCTCCGATGAGAACTTCTAATCGTGTTATATCGCTGAGAATATTACCAGGACATGAAACGCTAGCGTTTCCAACTAGGCCTGAAAATCTTTGATTTTCCCCTGAAATTCCACTCACAAGAGTCTCTCTCTGGGAAAATTCCTTCTCATCGTATGGGTTCTTGTTTTTGCTGTCTTATTTGGAGTTGAAATTTTCTCTTGAAGTCTCTGTTTTCCTTCATCCTTCTATCTAAACTCCCATTATTTATTTCATACACTATATCAGCCCATTCATTATGTGACATTCTATAATCCGTATAATTGTCCGTGAAAAACTTCTCTTGTGAATCATAGCTGTTAGCAGCAAATTCACCTAAATTGTCTATATCCTCATTGAGAATTCGTTTTTTAGCGTTATCGGTAAATATAATTGATTTAGGTGGTCACTAACTAGTCGTTGTTGTTCTTCAAATTTTCGTTCTGAAGCGGTTGATATATCCTGAGGAAGTGTTTTTAATGATTTTTTTGTTTGTTTAGTTCTTTTTGCTATTTGTTCTAACACAGGGAGAAAAGTCTCTTTTTTTCCTTCTTCAGAGATTGTTGACACTATCTGTTTCGTTGTTGTAGTTATAGGGGAAAAAAGTTGTTCAGAGCTATCTGTAAATCAGTCTGAAGGAGCTGTCGTTGTTGTAATTTTTCACGGACACGATCACCAACTGGGATGAGTTTATTAAGCGCGGATAATCTCTCTTTCGCGTTTCGAGTAGTTAAGGATTGTCTTATCATATTGAAAGAGTATCACTATTGTTAAATTGCAAAGCAATTTCAATTGCAGATAAAAAAAATTGTTTTACAATGTTCAATGAATTCTTGAATTACCATTTTGGTAAAACAAACAACCATTTTGGTCAAAAAAACTATCCCACCATCTGTGAAAAAATAAATGAATATTCATGGTATAGAAACTTACCTAGACCGCGATAGGAATTATCAGCTTGCACAATTGGATTTTTTTATCTGTTTCGCCTTGGAATTAATTAGTTTTTTTTGTTCATATTCGGCCCTTAATTGTTTTCTAACAGCTTCTACGACCGTACATAATGGTACAAACATACTAACATCTTCATGATAAACTAAACTCTCACGGATAGAGTTCTGTATCCGCTTTGTCAGAGAATATTTTTTCCAAAGTGTATATTTATTCTTTATTTGTGCTAAATTTATGTCTTCAAAGTCTGACAAAATTTGATCAGAATCCAAACCCTCCGATAATTGAATTCTTTGATTTTTTAATTTATTTATTACATTTATAGTACGGTTAATATATTCAGAATTCATTTTGTATATAATTATTATACCTTTAATTGTAATTACAATTATAAAAATAAATATATTTGAAAAAATAAATGAGCGTTTAATATGCTGTATATAAATATATTATTCAAAAATAAATGCAGAATTCATTCTGTATATAAATATACTTTTCAAAAATAAATGAGCCTTTAATATTTGTCAGAATTCATTCTGTATATAAAAATAAATATATTTTTCAAAATATACTATAATATTTTCAGAATTCATTCTGTATATAAATATATTTTTCAAAAATAAATGCAAAATTCATTCTATATATAAATATATTTTTTAAAATAAATGCAGAATTCATTCTATATATAAATATATTTTTTTAAAATAAATGCAGAATTCATTCTATATATAAATAAAAATCAAAATTAATTGCAGAATTCATTTTATATATAAATATAAATCAAAAATAAATGCAGAATTCATTCTGTATATAAATATAAATATATGTTTCAAAAATAAATACAGGAGAGTATAATACCAGCTCCGCTGATTACACCACTCACCGAGTACACGGTAACATCAACTGCGGTGATTCTTCGTCGGTTTTTTTTTTATTTTACTTGAAAACCCAAAGTGAGTATTTTGAGTTTAGTTTAAAATTCTCTGACTTGATCATAACGATATTGCTGTGACGACATTTTATTTATTGCAACAGATTTCAATTCAAACCACTAGTTGCTTAATTGTTTACTTAAATCCGCTACGAATTCCATATACCATGTTACCGAAACCCTAGCCAAATTAAATTCCGTGGTTGTTATCATGAATATTTCAATTGTTCCTTTGATATTATATTGTTGACCCTCAGATGTACTCGTTGGTGAAATGTTAAATTGAGTTGGTGTCACTAGTGTTAATCGATAAATACCTTTGACGGCCGCGGCGATATCTAAAATATTGTTTGTAGGTGTCCACATAAATGATCCATGTTGGATCGAGTACACTTTATTTATGATATTCTTTTGTTCGTGAGGAATTTTTGTCTTTTCAATGATTGCTATCATCCTCGTTGCATCATTTTTGATTCCCTCGATTAAGTTTTTTGTCAATTTTATCCAACGTGGTTGCAAAAAAATTATCAATTCTATATCATTATATATATCATATATATCATTTTTAGGAAATGATGTAAACTTTTCAACGTGATCTTCATATCTGGATTGAAGTGTTGCAAACTCTAACATAGAAGTTTTTATCTCTGTGAGCTTCGGTGTGGTCACTGGAGGATTACAAAAAAATTCTAACACGGATTTATTAATCCGTGATGGATTTTTGTAAACTAGTAAATTCATTAAATGCATTTAAATTATCTTCATACTCTTTAACATGATCCGCGTATTCATTTTAAAACGTTACAAACTCTGATATAAAAGTTTTTATCTCTGCAAGCTTTGGTGCGGTCACTGGAGGATGTCCAAAAATTCTAATAGTGGTTTATCAATATTGGTCATGATGAATTTGTGCAAACTAGTAAATTTTTTAAATGCATTTATATGATCGTCATATTTATCATTGAGTGATTTCAATGAATTCGCCGAGTTTATATAATTGTTTTCAAGTGTTAATATTTTATCTGTGATTGTTGAGACATGTGCGCATGGTTTGAGTTTACCCTAATTGTAAAACAACGCGATAGTATCTCCTATTGCGTTGCATTGTTTAACTAAAATATCATCCAGAGAAACATTAATCGTTTTCAATTTACCCACACGATCTTGAAATACAAATATATCATTGGGATCAATATTTACTAAGTTCAACATCTAAGCTATTTCATCTTATATTATTTTTATTTACATCACCGGTTGCAGTGTCGGCATCGGGTTTCCTCAACATTGATAAAGATCTTCCCTATATATCGACCATTGTTATTGTACAAAATACTTCGTTGACCACTTCGTCGTTGCCAGCGACTACTTGTATATTCATTTACGACTTCATGAGGTGGATTTCTCGATGATGAAATAGCGTCAAGGACATTACTTCTATGCCGCATATTGGTGGGTCATTCATTTGTTGTGTTGGTAGCGTAGAATACCAAGTCTTCATTGTATGAAAAGTACTAATTGTTGTATATAACGCATGAATTCTTTAGGCGGCGCTAACCCATATGAATCGAAATAAACGATTACACGCGGATCAATCACGTATTCAACTCAGCGGGTTCCAGGTCTGCTGCTGTTATCGAGATTAATAATATCGGTTTCAAAATTTTTTTTAGCAGCATCGAGTAAATCAAAATTTGACATGGGAATCAAAGATTCCTGAAGCAAAGGTTCTCCAACTAGTAAACTGTTCCTGGTATTCTCAGGCAGCTCCCCTTGTACCATGAATACGTGGTTCCTAGTAGTCTTAGACCCTTTCCCTTTTTTGTATCCTTTTCCGGTAGCCTTCTTTAGTGCCATCCCTGCCGCAGTACCAACGGCTCCTAACACTGCCGCTTTAGCTACCGCTGGGGCTACTGCAGCAATTAACGCTGGTAAGGCAGCTAACAACGGAAATATTCCACCTGATTTTATCATGTTTTTTATCGCAGCTGCAGAGAGGGTGATCTGAACGCCCCTTTTATCTTTGAAAGCATCATTGAAATGTTTTATTTGACGATTCGTAAGTGACAATTTATTCTGACCACCATACATCTGATTGTGTTTCAGCGTTATCGTGGTTCCACATTTTTTAGCTGATTCTGATTGCAATTTCTTTACCTGACCATTGGCCAGGGCAACACTAAATGACTATATGACACTATTAAAACTACTAGTAGTTTAAATAACAGACTGATCTAATTGTTACATTATATGTTTTTGAAAATATTACATATTTTCTACTGGCACATCGATTACTCTCATTCCTCCACCAACACCTTCGAGTAACATTGATTTGTCGCTGAGAATGACAGCAACTGCTCTGTAATTAACAATATCACCAGGGCGGGTTACACGGGCTCTAAAGTGTATATCAACGACAGATTGTCTTGTTAAATCAAGATGTTTCAGTGAAAAGTAATAAATCGAATATAAACATTTAGAAAACACCTGTGATATTTGCAGACCGGTATCTATATTTTGATCGCGTCCCATATATGACAACAGACGATGATATACACGTGCTATTTGGTTGGTATTGTAATCAAGTAGTATATCCTCGGATGGTTCCTGCTGTCAGTTTATTCTCAGCGAGACTTCATTACACCAAATTTGATCAAATATCATATGGCTGCGTTCTTGATTGTTTAATCACACAGTATTCTGTAGCCCAATAAATATATGACGTGGGGCTGAAACACCTTGTTTTGATACCAAGTGCCATGTAAGTGTACCTGTAATATCAGAATCCATGGTATCTGTGGTCATGGATAACCAACTTAACAATGATTTTCGTCCATGATCCATAACTGATAGTAGCCGTTCTTCTGTTGTGATTGATGGAGTCATTACTGGGAACCACAATGATGGTTTTGTTAAAATAACTTTAGCCTCGGAAACACCAGCACCACGCCAGATTGCATCATTATCGTTACCATTTCGCACGAGTTCTACTGTATGCTTATATATCTATCTATCTATCTATCTATCTATCTATCTATCTATCTATCTATCTATCTATCTATCTATCTATCTATCTATCTATCTATCTATCTATCTATCTATCTATATATATATATATATATATATATATATATATATATTGATAGTATTAGTAATATTAATATTAATATTTTCTCCACCACATATCCATCACATTCATATTCATTGGATAGAGTTTGCGATTGTGCGATAATATTGTGAAAAATACTCTGCATTAGCTCACACAGTTATAATCGTATAAACTATTGTTACGAAAGCCCCGTCGCACATTTTATACCAGTTCATTGTGAAATACTACTAGGAGGAAAACACAAGTGCACATTTACTTTGGAAATCTTTATTGGCTACATCGAAAGAGGATAACACTAGTAATTTATGAATGAAAGAGTATTATAAATGACTTTAAAATACATTTTCTGTATCAGAATAATGCAATATAATTTGTTCTGATGTACGTGATTCAAAATGTTTCCCTATTATTTCGTTGAAATGATCTAGACTTCGATCATTATAATGGACAGTTATAAGCACGTAAACGAAACATTTTTATATATGTTCATTCCAAAAAATTCATCCACGTTTTATTATTATTATTATTATTATTATTATTATTATTATTATTATTATGAACACATATGTTTTCAAAGTATGGAAATGTATCTGGTTAGACATTATCTGGAGGTTGTTTCGATGACATTTTGCGTTCTTCATTGTTGGATTGTTTTTGAATCCTTTTCATTGATATGACAAAACAAAAAGGTATATATACTCTTTAATAAATATTGATGTAATGAAACAGCAAATATGTCAACAGTTCGTATTTCTCCAGCTGTATGTACCCTGCATCGCAAAGGATGGACTATGTATTAGTGCAATATGATGCTACGTATACAGTTGCAATAACAACATTAAAGTGGCACGCGATTTTCATTACGAAAACCTATACATACATTTATATAAGTAGATATGACATGAAATAATTGATCTTGAAACCATAACAGACATGCGGTTGTTTTTTTTGGTTTACACATCTCTATGCTGGGTACGCAGGATAAGCAATACCCCACCATCTCTTCATCAAGTTTTGTCTGACCTCCTGGACCTGGCTGCAAACAAGAGAGAGAGACACGTACGCATTTAGTTGCCACTTCATCAATCATTGAGCACCTTGAGTCGTTTAGTTGATTTATTATTATGTCAAATCTTAACTTGTGTGGGAGGGATCTGTGGATGTATACACTTCGATGAGACACATATTAAAAATGTATTACATTCTTATTATTAAAGATTGGTTTTAATAAGGACATACCAATTACAGAAACAAGCCTATACTGAATTGAAAATAATATAATATAGTACATGTCTGTTAAAATATGATCGTACCAAAGCATTGTCACTCAATAATAACAGCTAACTCACATTCAATATAGGCATACAAAGCAAAACAAAAAAACCCCAGCAAATTCGAGGTGTCATATATATGAATACAAATCATCGATTATCCTATACTTAGATAACAGGAGAGACTATCCAGAATCAAAGCACATGCAGGCTGTCATGAGCACTGTGATGTTTGACTTATGAGCACATTTACTAAAAACATTTAATCCATAGGAATCAGAAGAAAAGTGTTTTGAACGAAATAAACAAGTACCTTAAAATTATGTTGCTTTGTTAATTGATAGGAATTACTTCTCTCATATGTAAATATACTTGCAGAATTGGCCATCAATTATTTTCATGAGCTATATATATATTTCTATGTATGTATGAATGTAAGTATGTATGTATGTATGTATGTGTGTGTGTGTGTGTGTGTGTGTGTGTGTGTGTGTGTGTGTGTGTGTGTGTGCATGTATATGTCATAAGGCGATATTGCTTGGTATACTTACGCGTTGCTGTCTAGTTTGCTCTCTTCTAAGGCTCGTGCGAATGCATCTAGAAGAGCCCCATCACCTTCTAGATTCGCATACCGTTTGTGGAGGTCTTGAAAAAAGCATATAGGGAAGAAATTAATATATAAATAGTCAATGAACACAATAAATAAGAAGAAACGTTACATTTTCGATAATATCATTCTTTACTTTTAATTACCTTGGTATGAGAAGGTCATCATATCTTACGTCGTTGATATGAATATATGTACAGATTAACATTTTGCAATTGAAATAGGTAATTGACCCTTAGAAAACATCCATGTCGAGTAATACATTATCACAGAATAACATCTCAGTGAAGGCAGAAATAACAATAATGCAATCAGCCAAATGGATTAAGAGTAAGTTATACAAGTCATATTTACACATAAAAAACGTACTTCTGAACACAAAGCGTGAGTGTCCAAATTTACTTTTATCCATGGCAACAAAGTTATGATTTTGTTGACCAAAAGGCCACTGCAATTCTTTATTTTCCAGTTGTCGCCTTTATTATGTTAGTACGATGTAGCGTGCATGTGATGCACAGAAATAATAGAGACGTAATATAACTTTGATAGAATTGGTATATTGGTATATGTATGAGAATTGTAAGAGGAATACATATTAAAATTATATGGTTCATACCATAAATTGCATGAATTACATTGTTCAAATTGAAATCCAGTCTATAACAAGTAGATAGGTCAATATATAAGAACGACTACATACCCGAGATTATATTTATATTTATATAATAAGAAGAAAAGAGATTATCAATCTATATCAGTAATATTATGTATTTCATAGGTATCGGACATAATGCACAATTCAATACATTTATAATTTGTATCATAAATTAGCACACATTTTAGATTAGTTTTATCTATTATGTTGAGGTGTTCTTCGAATCATTGTTTCATCTGTCATCAGAGTAAAACTCGATATTATGTTATGACAAATGACGACTGGAAATGTAACCGTGCCTAACATTAATTTTACGCTAAGAACGAAAGTTTTCAGTATTTACTTATGCTATTGTCGAGGTATGTAATGTAACATCAGTGCTCTTGAAGACAAAGCACCCTGGTAGACGATACATTTTTAGGCACAGGTTATGAACGCTGGAAACACTTCTTCCGTGTATACTCTCCACTTTGTCCGCGTATGTTTGCCACTTAATAAGGTGTGCAATTGTTATATTTACCAAATGACGAACATTGTAAATTACTTCCTAACAACATTGAACGCCTTATTTACAAGTACATGCGAGCAAATTCACAAAGAGAAACAATTGTAAACCACACTGATTCATCCATAAATACAAACATACATTAATAAATAAATAAATAAAGACATGAAAAAGCGATCTCAAATATGTGAAAGAATGCAACAGCTACATTCATGTTACATCTCTAATTAAGGTTAAATTTTATCTCTGAATAGTGACTATACGAATGTCTTTCTTTACTTTGCAAGATGAATAATGAACTAGCTAAGATGACGGGACAATACTGCTTTAGTCAAATTAAAAGAGTGCGACGGGATAAAGACAAAAAAAATATATTCCATTTGCATTTGCGCAAGAAATTAATTGACAAATAATATGCATCCCATTAGCTCAAAACTGTACGAAATAAAAAAGGGTCAACAGTTTAGATAATGTAGAAACAAAAAATATCTATTTTTCTTGATGCAAGCGAAGCAAATGAAAATGAAATAATCAGTTGCCACACATCAATTAAGCAATATCTAATTATCTAACCATTGCAATTACTTCTAAATATTGATTTTGTACCGTTAGCGCGTTATGTGACATTTTGCTTAGGAGTAAAAATGCTAGTACCATGTATACATACATATCGTTTCTGTTTCTATGTACATCGCGTCAGAGAATGACTATTTTCAAAAACGACTGAAATGTGCGAAAACGAGTATGTCGTTTGGAATGAAAATATACGTATTGAATATCAAAACCAATGTAGGAAGTAGTTAATAAATAAATACCTCTAGACAAAGCAACCGCAAACATGGACAAAAGAAGCAACACAACTGCGTGATTCCTCATCTTCAGACACTGTATTTAATTTCTTTTTTGATTATTTGCTCTATTGATGTTCTTGTTTGGAGCTGCTTTTTATATATATCCTCATTCGCCATGGTCAACATCTTGACCAATAAAAAGAATGTGAGGTGTAAACTATTGAACTAGAAGAAAACGAAACCATGCAAACTACATTATCTGAAAGCCAATTGTGAAAATAGAAGATCTGTAAGATATTAGAAATGTCTTACACCACTCCTTTGGACCTGCCAGAATACAAACACATTAGTGTCTCATCAAAGTACATAATAGACGCTTGAAAATATAGTGGTCCAATGAATGATAACAAAAGGGCTGAAGATAGCGAGGGTCATATCCAATTTCATCAAGGATTTGATTGTGTCTCTTGTCTTTTACGAGATATAATATGCATTTTCAGAAATATAGAAAAAATATCGTTCGTTTTAATTTTATCATATGGATCAATGCGACGTTGTTGACTGTATGCTGAAACCTAATAGAAGTGATGAGTCCCATCTTACCGTTGGAGATTTGACTCTGTCTATATACCCATTGTTATTGTCACACTATCTACAGTTGACTTAGATGGATCAGATAAAACCTGAAGAGCAGTATTACTTTGTAGCATAATATCATTCCTTCTCAATCTCAATAACCACAACAATCGGGATTTGAAATAAAGAGATTCGGGATAGTTTGGTGTTACAAAAAAATGGTGCTGATATGCTTCAAAGTTACTTGAAATCAATATATTAACATTATTAAATTATGGTAACTTGACGCGTGTACATTGGACATGTCAGGGTAAGTTCATAAAATCACCGACAGACTGCATCCCACATCCTAAACGTATCTACGCTAAGTCTTCCACTTGCGAAAATAACATGCTGGTGCTAAACATACAAAATCATGTTTTATTTTTATCAAAGCTGAATGAGATACAGGAGAATGCAGTTCACGTACTTTAGATACGGAAATTTCGATTTGATAGTAAGGGTGTAGCCATATTTTAGATATTGCGGGTGTATATAGCACATTATATTCCTACCCTATCTTCCTAAAGGAACCATAATCACTATTTGAGCCTGCTCTCATATTCTAAAACACAGTACTATTTGTCGATGTAGGACATGTAAATCAATTAGCATGGTTCGCCCGAATAGAATATCGTCGTATTACCTAAATGCCGCTCTTGTTAATTAATAGTTGAACCGAAATTAAGAATAAAACAAATTCAGTCTTGTTAAACCTAGACATTTGGCAGCATTCGTTCGTTAAAGATAACTAAACACTTAACAACTGCATTGTATTCCTTGGACCATTATTGCCTTTGATGTTTCCGTTATATGTCCGTTTGAAACAGCGTAGTATACTAGGTGAGTATGTTCTTCCATGCAATTATCATCTCCATCCTCTTATAAATATATTATGAATATGGTCAGGAACAATTTATAAAATCCGAAACAGTATTAATAACGGAAAAATACGTTAACATTTATTTACCCCATAATGCACATATCCTACGAATGAAACAACGTTCAGATCATTACCAAAAGCAATAATAATCACCCAGAACGAGGACTAAGTAATGCTCTCAATATCGGCAGGAGGACCATTTGTGGATACTAATCACCTATATACCTATATATATATATATATATATATATATATATATATATATATATATATATATATATATATATATAATATGTCCATATACTCTTAAGATTCGGATCTATATGGAACGCTGTTGACGTTTACGTATCGGCCTTTGGAAATTTGTTTGATTTTCGTCTAAATTACTCCATATAATTATATTAAATTAGATATATTGTATTCACTAGCATTGCAGTATATACATGGTATAAATATAACAAATAATGGATTTGGGACAAGTATTTGCAGTTATGGAATAAATAATGTGGTAACACTTACCACAACTAGAATCAATACTAGTACTAGAAGTATTAGTCGTATAAAAATAGTGTGTTCATGTGAGAAATTTATATTTTAACGTCACTTAAGCAATTGTTCAGATATATAGCTATGATATCTGCAGCGAAACGGTTTATAGTGATTTCCTACCACTGGAACATCATGCCGCATAGATTTAGCATCATGCCCCACCCAGTAAAAATATCCTGACACCAGCCGAAACAGTCATACAACTAACTTTGTAATGTTGAGCACCATACAAGGCAGATATTAGTACCATTTGTTTCAGTCTTTGTAATAACGTAATAGTCGCCTTCGAACATATGCTAAACATATTTATTTATAAATGATTCAAACGCCATAAGATAATAGGTAAGTCCTGCAAAGGCTGCAATGTATTGACGAAGAAATCACAGAGGTGACGGAACTGCAGTTATATGATCAATAGCTAGAAAAGCAAAATTTATGCCATGAAATTTGAACACATAAAATTGGATTAGTGTATGAACGGTATAGCCACTCAATCTTTTCACTGTGATTCGCTTGAAACTAACATTTCTTAAATGGCAGTACTGACAAGTTAGTAAAACAGTTAGGTATGCCAAATGGTTCGTGCTTGGCTTAGTAAGAACAAAATCAAGAGTAGCTGCGAACACTATTACCTGACGCGTTCATGATGAAATGTGCACAACATACGCTAATATAATGGCAATAAGGCATTTAAAACAATCTGACATTTAAATTTGTATACACTTTAAAGAGTCCGATTAAATTATATACGCTAAAATGTGTTATGACACATATCGTTAATGCACCGAAAACCTGAAATATTCAGGGCACTAAAAGAAAAGTGGAATTTTTATTTGTTCAATTTGTTAAGTTTATCTTGGCTTTGCTTTTTTTTGTTCGGATACATACCGCTAATTTGACGTTTATGTGTAACAAGACTTAAGACTAAAATATTGCAATGTTGTATTTGCAGACCTTGTAATTTGACACATTGAGTGACAAGCATGCATATACTCACATCTGCAATCGTTGTACATATTGATCTATCATTTCAGTAATATTGAAGGCATTTGTTATGATTTGCACAATAATCGTAGTCATTGTTAGTATATAGAACAATATATTTGAATTATAAAATTGCACCATGGAAAGCGAATACAATGATATTCAGTATCCTGACACGATAAAATTGTACACATATGTTTCTGAATTAGTGGTATATAGTGCCATCCTAGGCAAACAATATTTCTACGGCGTTTGGGATCACACCTGGGTATCAAAATATATCGATTCTAGAATTTTTCCCCACCGTTTTGTCCCACATGAAAACTCTCGGCCGCATCGAGCTGGGCATCCCCCGCTCAATAATATAGTCACCCGTCTTTGTCTGCCAGTGGGTGTCAAGATCTCAGTTTGTTGCAGAGCTTGACAAGCAGACGGGAATGCCACACCATACATAATAAACAATAAAACAATAAAAATGACTCCAACTCTTCGATTCGAAAGCTGGAATGTGCACACCATGATAACAGATATCTCCGATGAGATCTGGGACGTGGTCGACACAAGGAAGACTGCCATTATCTTTACAGATTTCCCTAGACTTAATATCAGCATAGCTACCCTACAAGAAACCAGGTTAGCCTACAATGGCTCCCTCAGAGAAGAACTATACACCCCACTTCCGGAAACCTTAAGAGCCTTTCCGGCACGGAGTAAGCTTCGCCGTGAAAACCTTCTTATCGGGATTTAGTTGAACCTCCCACATGGGACAATGAGGGTCTCTTGTATATCCGCCTCGCCACTGTTGCATGTCCTGTCAACATCAGCAGTGTCTACTCCACCCTCCCTCACCTCTTCCGAATACAGAAAGGAGCAGTTATATGGGCAGCCGGAAAAAAACCCAGGCAAATGATGCCCTAAACAGAAATCACTATTCATACTCAGAGACTTCAATGTTAGAGTTAGGGCATGTGCGGATCACGAGTCATGAGCCACCTGTCTTAGATATCATGATGCTTGAAAAACCAAAGAAAATGGTCAGAGACTGCTGGAGATGTGCACCTACCATGCCGTGTGCGTCATAAACACCATGTTCAAGTGTACGCACAGCTCAAAGTGTCATGCAAATACTCCAGGTCCCATCGCTGACAAGAACTCAACTTAGTCATCAACAGGCGCTTTGCACATACCAGCGTCATCTCCACCTGATCCATCCACAGTCTCGACTGAGAATCCGAGCATGTCCATGTGAACAGCAGGATCAGACTACAGCCACACACACTACACACGTTCAAAACTAAAAGGACGCTCACGCATACACAATGCACATATGTCAGTCTCCTGCAATGAGCAGGAGTATGTGTCCGTCATGGGCAAACCTCTAAAGGACCTGCTAGAGCACGTTGCCACAGCCATGTGGAACGCCCTGAAGGGTGACATCTACAGCCATGTTTGGTAACAGGGAACAACCCATCCTTGACTGGTTCAACTCACACCTAACAATGATGGAACCAACAATCGAATTTAGGAGAAGCGAAAGACCTTCTTAACATAGAAAATATTTCCTAATTCAAGCACTCGTTCTGCCCTCAGAAGTGTTGTAGGAACCCCAAACTCATCGTAAGACAGTGCGCAAACGAGTAATGTCAACAGCGATGTGAAAGGACCCAGCGCAATGCCTGAAACATTCAAGATAGTTTTAGGGCAACATGAAGGCTCTAGGCCGTTCATAAAGGGTCGCGCGCCTGAACTAAATGATTGGAGAAATGAACACCGATCGTGGACACCATGTGTTCATATGGGTGTTGCACTACTCAGAGTAAAATACACAGATGCAGCCCCCCCCCCCTCCAGCAGCATGCATGATCTGACCACCATGGAGTGGCTCGTTCGTTTCTAGCTTTGGCATGTTGGTGCTTCATTTCGTCTTCTCATTTACTCCTTTCATGTGTTTTGTGTTCAATATACTCTTCTACTGCCCAATGTAATCTATCAAAATTAATAACATCTTCCTTAGTTCTAAATTGCTGGATATTAGGAAATATGTAATAAATACCCTACGTCAATGAACAATTTTTAGAGTATCGGCTGTTACTTATTAATGTATATAATTATGTATAAACCCTGCAATATCAATTATTATGTTTGGGGTTTTGGTATTGGCAAAACATTCGGCATACATTTATATGTTATATTGGCTTTGGATCTTAGTGTTTAGTGTTGCATTGTAGATTGTGGTTGTGGATTTTGTCGGGTGGTGGTCGAGTTGTTCGAAGATGGCCACCAATATCAACAGTTAATGTCTCAAAAACATTTTCAGTGGCTTCAGTTGCTATAACAATAAACTTGGTTGGATAGACAATTGATTTAAATAATTTTTCTGAAACGTCTGCAACTTATACATGAGACTCCTGATGTTTGTCCGTTTTGTCTGAAAAAATCACAAACTGGTGTATCGTTTATATCCTCTAGTCGCTCTCGACCTAAGCTAATTATAATACGGTTTCATAGTTGGCGCTATATTATTTATATATAATAATGTCCTAATTCACAGTATCGGCGGGGAGGGGGCACTATCCAATTATTTGACATGGCGGGTAAAATAACGTGCGTACGTGTTGACAAACACAGAGGACGATAACTAACTCAATTAGAGAAACTCTCGGTGACTTATTCGCGGCGAATTGGAGTTATATAACTATTGGTTTCATTTCCGTTTATAAGAATTTGTTTTCAAAAAAAGGACATTTGAATTGGTGGGTTGACCACGCAGACGTTTGTTGAACAGAACTTGGAAAAGTCTGGCTTGTTTGACGCGCTTAAATATATAAATAATAATATAATTTCAAGGTTAGTGTGAACGAGAATTCACCTCAGAGCTACATTATATTATAAGTGATACGGACAATACAATACTGAATAGTTGTTATATTTCTTGGCTATATCTCCTATCCGGAACGGTGTCTATTTTTAAAAGGTAATTTACCGATTATGATCAACTATCCAATTTCAATCATGGAGCCAAACATTAAAGCATTTGACTTTTGCAATATATGAAACATACTTAACCAACATGACAAGATTAGATAACGTTTGAGAAACATTACGCCAAGCGATCGTGGTTGCTGAATTACGCGAATTGTCTGTGATATGATAGCTTACATGACTATCACATTTTTGAATTAATGGTTTGTAAAATCAAGGACAGATACTTAAAGTTCAAAGGAAATTTTCCCTTCACCATTTTCAGTTATCCATTTGTTTAATATGACTTAGTAATTACCAAAACTGCTTATGTTTATGAGAATATTTGGACTTACAATACCTTATCTCCGATCAAACTCTAAAGATAAGGACGAAATGAAGAAAGACACTGTGATTGATTTTCTCTACATATATCTTCCGATTCGGTCATCTCTGGAATTAAATAGTACATTGACTATTGATTTGATCCGCAATGTGAGAGCCAAATATGTCATGTATACGGATGATTCGTCCGCTTCATTGTGTCAACATGGAGCAGGAAAGTATGTAGCGAAGTAAATATTTCAAACGTGGAAGACAATAACCATAATGTTTAGTCCTAAACCAGTACTATAATCAACGTTCATGAAGATATATAACTAAATCTTCCTCTGTTAATTGAGTAACTGTATTTTTTCTGTCTAATTATATAATAAAAAAAATAGAGTGTCCTCCCCCTGTATAGACCATAACGCGTGCACAAAACGGACAGGGACACGTTTTTGGATATAATGATATTAATAAAAAGACATATACATTGTTCATGTTTTTAGAGAGTGTACTGTTAAGCAATGATCTGATAATTTAATGGCATTTCCCTTTGAAATACATTAAACATATATTGCATCGGATCAGTATGTATTCATCTAAATACAGCATATCCATTCCGCTCATCGTGAAACTGTCAACGATAAACCCATCTAATGAATACAGCACATAAAACATGTTTAAACACTAATTGTAAAATAAAACAATTACAATAAGTAATTTTTGTTTGTTTGTAGACGTAAGTACGATTTTTAAAGTCATTTTTAGGTAACTGGATTGTCTGACGTTCACTGAAAATCGTGGGGCCAGTGAACATCTAGTCAAGACGCCACATGGCTACGATTTCCGCAAACAAGATGGATCCGATAGACACTGGTACGATAATGTATCAGTCTGATGATATTTAAAGTGTGCTTAGTTTATTTATTACATAACTGTGTGATGATCGCTCCCGGTCTATACATGTTAACGGATGGGCATCACATTTGATTTAAAAACAGCTCTAGAGTGCTCGCATTGCTATATGAAGGACAAAGAAATTCCATCATAACCAAAACGATTCTAAGAAGAAAGGTTACTTACTCAGTGGGGTTTTTATGCGCACATTTATTGGGTAATATGCACACTTTTAGTAAATAGGCACATATACCTTTACTTTGTTGACCTTTGAAAGAAAGTCAGGGTTCATTTGGAATGTTGGACCCTCCCCCCACCAAAAAGAAACAAAACTTGACCAGATCATGCCCTGTTGTTGCTGAGATTCTATGCTGCCTCTCAATTTAAAAAAGGTGTATATGCTCGAAAACAAATTAAATTTCAATACACAATTTAGTTCCGCAAAACGTTCATGATTACTCCATATATATATATATATATATATATATATATATATATATATATATATATATATATATATATATATATATATATATATGTATGTATGTATGTATGTAGGTAGGTAGGTAGGTAGGTAGGTAGGTAGGTAGGTAGGTAGGTATGTATGTATGTATGTATGTATGTATGTATGTATGTATGTATGCATCTATATATCTATGTATACTGTTCTTCGAAAATAGCCAGGGTATTGATATAACTTTTGTGTACAAATTATGACTATGCCATCATGATCATGTCGACTATATTTTAGATGTGTGGATGGAAATGTTGCTGCTGCTTAGTTGTATTTAGTGGCACCGACCTTACCTGATCAAAGATGTTAGCGGGTATTAAAAAATTTCAACGAAAGAGCCATATAGATGACTAGCGAACTTATAACCGAGACCGAACAAGCACAACCCGATGGAAGTATTAACAACGACGATGATTACGAAATAGCTGTAGAGATTGTCAACGATGGCGGTGTTATTAGATTTATAACCAATTTCAAAGAAGCACCAAACATTGATGATATCGATGAAAGTATTACCAATTTAGTTGTATAAGATGATGTGATGTTAGACAATCAAAAGAACCCTGCCATGATATTTTACAGAGGTAGAAATAAAAGCACCGATGTGATATACGCCACGCAACGATACACTAAAATACCAAAAGTGATCAGAGATAACTGCAATTTGTTATGCATGTTTAACAGAGTTGACAACCATACAAGACGAAATATTTGGCAAACTTGGTGCAGTGGTATGAATTATAATCAATTTAAAAATTTCTTTAGTCAAGCTCAGTCAATCCCACATGGATTTGTGAAGATAAATTTATCACATCCTAGGACGCGATCTCGTGTCGGACTTGATAAAATATTCGGTTAAAATCGTTTACTGAATCTCGTAAAAGAATTGTTAACCCATAGCAGCAGAGAGGGTGAATTCCAACGACAATGGCGTCTTTTTTTGTGCCAAATGGACCCTTACGAGGAAGCGTTAGTTTACCAAATAGACCTTTCTAATTAATATTTACTAGGAAGCCTCAGTTTGTCAAAAAGACCTTTCTAGTATATAAATAATATAAGGAAGCCTCGTTGACGCCTTCAAAGTTGGTCTGTTCACACTCTCTGCTTTAACAATTTGGCATTCTGCACTGTTTGATTGTTTTGAACCCTTTTCTATGGATATGACAATGAAAAAAAAGTATATATAATCGTTCGACAAAATATATATATTGATGTAATGAAATAGCATATTTGTGAACAGTTCGTATTTTTTCCAGTTGTGTTTACCCTCACTTCGGAAAGCATATACAGTATTTTGCTGAAAAATGATGTTACGTATACTCGTACAACATCAACAAATCAGTGGTACACGATTTGCATCACAATCGTTTATATAAGAATATATGTGATGAAGTTATTATATGTCATGCGGTTGTGTTGTGGTTTAGACATCCCTAGTCTTGGCCCCCAGGAACCTAACTAGTATACCATCTCTTCATCATGTTTCGTCTCGTTTAACTGGTGCCATTGCTGACAAGGGTGGGTCTTCTGTAATAATTAAAAACTAATACTTGGAGCAGCTATATTACCCCTCCCCTAACTATTTGAAGGAAACCACTATCTGTAGCTATTGTGTATAATTTAATTGTTCTAGTATAGAAGATTTTACTAACCTCTTTGCTGGTAAACATATTCATGTTCGATTCGGACATAAAGCGACTAAGGTATCATCTTTGACAAAGAGTGAAATAAGCAGATTATGTATTAAAGGCACAATATCTCACAACCTTATTAGGAAACCATGTTTCATAACATGACTGAAACGCTGCGGTGGCCTAGTGGTTAAAGTGTGTGTTTGTGTTTGCGCTCGCAAGAGTGGGCTTCTTATTTTGTGTGTTACCATTCAAACCTGGCCATTGATTTATAAAATACGATACAAGAATAATCATGTGTACAGCCTAATTTAAATAATAACGATGAGTGAATAAACGTATAAGCATAGTCGTTGTTGGATTATCCTTCCTAAAGGTCTAAAACTTTCAGATGAGGCTATTGTCTGGCGTCTTATATCTACATTACGTGAAGTGCAGGTTATACTGTGACATCGATTCTCCGATAACGTCAATACACTATTTGCTAATCCTAATTTATCTGGCAAATGGTGTTTCCGGTGTGTGTGTTTTATTAAATGAATGACAAAATATAATTTCTTAAGAACAAATATCAACATATTACGAAATATAGCAGCTGAATAAACTTACCTTTGATGTTTCACATAACTTGGAAATATTCAATCAAATCGCTACTGTATCCACAGTATGGCAGATGCTAGTAATTTACAGAAATGGAACATCCTTCCAAAAAGATGTAGCATGATGGGCACCCATTCACATTATTCTGGCACCAACACAGCCAGTCGTAATAATAGCCTTTCAATGTAGAGCTCAAAGCGATATAGATGTTAGTAACATTGTTATATGACTAAGGTATCTCTCGACCGAGGATTCGATCTTGCATCGTCCATCATCATAGGTGCAAACTCTCATCAATACGCAATCGGAGAGGTAAATATAACTTTCTTAACTTAAAGTGAACATGTTAAGACCAAATCTGGCTTTTCGATCATATGCGGATGTTGGTATATCAGTTGTCTATATATTGTTGGGACTTACTATTAACACATGTGCATATTTCTCTCTCTCTCTCTTAATATATATATATATATATATATATATATATATATATATATATATATATATATATATATATATATATATATATATAACCTGGTGTTAATAATTTTGTGCCGTCCGTATATATGAGGCTGAAATCGGCGAACAAGAGGTTACAAGCCGGTTAAGTGGCATGGCCGCGCAATCTTTAACTTGCCCTAGTTTGGGCAAGCCAGTAACATAATAACTGAGATCACAAGTTCACAGGTAAGTGATTGAATTCTGTTTTCGGATCAAAGGAACAAGTGGTGGTCGTACACAACCCTTGACAGACTCTTGGGAGTGGCAGTGTCTGATAATTTGATAAATCAACATCCACTTGGAATTGAACAAGGCGTGGCCAACATAAGAATTGCAAAATTGAATATATTTTCCTGTGAACTTAACGCTAGTAGTCGAAAAGACCTGATTGCGGAAATTATAAGGGTAAAAAGCTACTCCGATGCGATTCAATATTGGCGGGAAACTTGTTTATTCTGGGACTTTCAAGGATTATTGTAATATATTACTGCAAAGGATGTGTACTTTACACTTTTGTACGTATAACAGCGCATGGACATATGCATGTATGTGTACACTTTGTAAATATTTAATATACATAAATGCTACAGCTATATATATATATATATATATATATATATATATATATATATATTTATATATATATATCTATATATACATATATATATATATATATATATATATATATATATATATATATATATATATATATATATATATATATATATATATATATATATATATATATATATATATATATGTATATATATATATATATATATATATATATATATATATATATATATATATATATATATATATATATATATATATGTATATGTATTTAATTTGACACTAATACGTGACGAAAAACGGTAATGGCTTATCTGATGATACTAATATTAAGTGTGAGGTTACATAAGAATTGGAATATGCTATGCTAATATCCTTGTGCGTTAATACAGAAACCTTTTAGGAACCAGAGGGAAGTACCCCGGTACAGTTGGTCAGAGTCAACGGGAGACAAATGAAAAATGATATATGTATATATATATATATATATATATATATATATATATATATATATATATATATATATATATATATATATATATTAATATCCATCACATTGATATTCATTGGTTAGAGTTTTTGTTTCTGCGGTAATATTGCAAAAAAAACCTCATAAAGCTATAATCCTTTAAGCTATAGTTATAAAAACCAAGTAGGACCTTTTATACTCGCTCATTATGGAATACTGCTGCGATGAAAACACAAGTTCACATTTACTTTGGAAGTCTTTATTTTCAACATCGAATGAGGTTAACACAAGACGTTTAGGAATGAAATCGTATCATATGATGACTTTAAAATATACTTTTTGTATCGGAATAATGATATATAATTTGTCTGATGTACGTGAATCATTAAGGTTCCCTACTATTTCGTTGAAATGATCTTGACGTCGATTAATACAATAGACAATTATAGGCACAAATATATGTACATTCAATAAATATCTTCCACTTTTTATTATGATTATTATTACAATTTATATTATCATTATAAAAATGTACGTTTTCCAAATTGGATATTTATCTGAGTAGACATGATCTGGAGGTTGTTTCGATGACATTTTGCGGTCTTCATTTTTTAATTGTTTTTGTTAACCCTTCTCATGGATATGACAATATACATATATTCTTTCAACAAAATAAATACAGAAGCTTTGAACAGGCATATATGTGAATAGTTCGTATTTTGTCCAGTTGTTTGTACTCTGCATCGGAAAGATAGACTATATATTAGTGCAATATGATGCTACGTATATACGTGCAATAACAACATGTCAATGGCACGCTATGTTTATCATGAAAGCCTATACATTCAGTTATATAAGTACATATGACATGAAGTCATTGATCTTGAAACCATAACAGACATGTGGTTTTTTTATGGTTTAGGCATCTCTATAATGGGCCCTAAATACGACCAATCCACAATCATCTCTTCATCAAGTTTTGTCTGACCTCTTGAACCTGGGTGGAAAAGAGAGAACGACACGTACGCATTCAGTTGCCACATTTTTAAAATTTTATTTGTACATCACCCGTCTCGATCTTATTTCGTCCTCTATTTATTTATTGTATTAACACTATTCCAATTCCAAAATTGTTTATAATCTCAGTAAACGGGCTTTTTGTATAGCTCATTTTGAGACTCTACAGAGCATACATAATAAAGGTCACTAGTGACTTACATACGAGAGAATGCTTGGGTAGGAGGGACGCATTGAAGTTTCTAAAACTATCTAGTGTGTGAGCCGTGTTATCGTGCTTAATCCATCTCTCTAGGTGAGTGTTTCTCAGCTCTTCCACGGGCTTTCCCACTTCGCGTAGCGCCATGTGGTTTTGCCCTGTGTTCTTCGTGCTAGTACTTCTCCTTCTGAGGACCTGTACACCCCCCATTCTATATAATATACCTCCCTGTAACTATTACTTGTCCGCATGCCATCATATTCATAACTATATAATTTGTTATATTGTATTGCATTTTTAGAGTGCAATTTCCATCAAGGTATAGAAATTGCGTGCTATTATATATATCTTTTAATGTTGTCCATCGTTTTTGTAACGTTTTGTCCGTATTTAGTAACCCGTCTTTCCTGTTTATGTAATTCCCTACCCAATTAAAATCTCCCCTATTATCAAATTGCTTGTAATGTAGTTTTCTAAGTATTTTGCCAAATCTTCAATACATTCTTGTCTTTTGTAAATATTAGCTGGTATGTAGACGTTCAAAAAATTATTCCCTCCCATTTTTATATGTATTAATCTTCCCTTAAAAAAATCCATCCTCTACCCTCCCCCATTTGCATCCTTGTTTTTGTATAATGATAGTCGCCTCCCCTAGTATCTTTCCCCGTTGAGTTTTTTATTATTATACTGCCCATTTCCATTTCGAGTTGTTCTTTAATTTCGTCCGTTATTGTATTATGTGTCTCTTGTATGAATAGTCTCCTATTTGTGTCAGTTTGTTTGCTTTTTCCTTATCTATTCCATTTACGTGTATAGATAACAGAGGAAGTTTTGTTTCTCCATTTGTGTTTTTTGCCAGGTTGCCGCTTTGTAGGGGCAGTACTATTGGATATTTTTAATTTTTAATGACTATTGTTTTACATTAAATTCCCTACATTTTCCCCTTTTCTGGAAACCCTGTGTCATCTTTTTTCTGTTCTAACCATACTATCTGAGATTTCGAAGTCACTAGTGACCTGCGAGGTATAAAGGGTGTCAATAAAAACATTTCCTTAATCGCATCCTCAATGGCTATTTCGCTTATTGTTTCCGTGTTGTTTTCAGTTATGCTCTTCTCTTACTTTTCTTTTGGGTTTGAATTTTTTTCGTCGCCACTTTTTTAGGTCTCTCTTCCAGTGATTTGGATAAGCCTTCTTCATTTCCGTTATCTACTATGTTTATCCTACTTATCTCCTCCATAGACGACGAGAGGTTTATAGTCTTCCGTTTTTTTTGTGGTGCTTTTCTTCTTATGGATTAGGGTAAATGATGTCAGGGGTACCATATCCTCCAAAATATTAAAGGATCCCCTGCTATCTTCATTTTGCAATGTCTCAAATGGGATAATCTTGGCAAACTGTGGTATTATTTTACTTGGGGTTTTGTAGCCCGTCTTGTTGGTAGTTAGTATATCCACCCACCTTTCCTTGTCTTCCCGGGTTCTAATATTTTCAACATCTTCTTCTTCTCTTAATTGTCTTCTTAGTGCTTCTGCTGTTTATCCTGCTTCCGTTTGATTATTGGTGTTTATTCCTGCCGTCACATTGGTGTAAGTTCTCCCCCCATTTTCTGTTGACTGACTTTTCTTACAGTACCACGGGCGATGTTCTTTTTCACCACATTTGGGGCATTTTCTTTCCATCTCACAGTTTTTAAACCATGATCTTAGTTTAAACCCCATGCAGTAGAAAAATGGGGTACCTTTTTTGCATCATCTCGTGTAACCCTTACAATCCTCGCTGATGTAGTGATATTGTTCCACCCCCAATAGTTGGCCATTCTTTTCCAATACATTTTATCCCAAAATTGTTGTAGAGTTTTGCTTCTACCTCCTCTGTTCCTACTTGATAAGGTAAGCCATTTATGTACATGTCCACTGGCCTTGGACCGATCTCCTTTTCAAAGGGGAGGGGGTGCGACGTGCACATGCGCTTGTTTTCCCTTAACTTGGAATGTTTCACATGTTAGGAGGGGTTTATGTAGATCAACCGGATACAACATATACTTGTTGTTTCCTGCATTTTGTAGCGCTGATATCTTTGTCATATCGACTCCCATTGCTTGAAGGGATGCCAGTATTTCCACCTGGCGTGGAGCAATATCTACACTTCCAAAATCTATTAGTTGGCAACCATTTTGGTGATACGCTAAAAGTACATTGTCTTCCACCACTACTTTGAAATTGATGTGTAATCTGGACCTGATCCCCTTAAGTGATCATGTTGGATACGTTTCTTGCCTCTGAGGATAGTTAGAAGGTAAGTCTGGGTTGCGCCCTTCCCCCTCCCTAATTCAAACAGGAAACAGATGGAAAAAGGTAGCCAACGTCACCATATTGGAAACCTCGACCCACCTACCAACACTAATCGGTCTAGGGAAATCAGGAACTAGGTACCGAATTGAACAGTACATAAACAAACCTAGATTATGCACAAAGTGTCAATACTGGGGTCATTACAAATCCAAATGCAAATTTCCAGCTAAATGCAATAAATGTGGGGGAGAACATAGGGGGAAATGCAATAGACAAAACCCAAATGCACACACTGCAGGGGCCCCAGACTGCCCGGCTTCAGCGAGGGAACACACCATAGTAGGGACCTTGAACTCGTTACATCTAGATTACAAAACAGAATAGAATAGAAATATGGAATTGAAACACAATCTCTATTAGTTAACACCGGAAAAAGTGAATTGCAAATCTTCAATGTGTATGACCCAGGAAGAAATATTAAATTAAACCATCAATTTGCACTAAACAAAATTAACCAAATGCATTAAATCCGAACTTACGATCATTTGCAGATTTCAGAATGAGCTTTTGGGGGTGGGTGGGGTGAAGTGTCGGATGGAAGGGGTAAGTGGGTGGAGACATGGGCCACTGAATCCACTCTAACTATACTCATTGATGGTGCCAAACCATACTCAATCCGATTGACGGCACTCTATCCGCCATTAACCTCACCCTGTACACGCTCAGACTGGCACAGGTGGCGGTGTGGGGAGTGGATCAATCAGACCCCATGTTGAGCTACCACTTCCCCATAATCACCACCCTGCAAATGGCCGTACAATTCGAATCAAAAAACAAAATCCCCAGGTGGAATTATAATAAAGCTGATTATTAATATTTTCAAGAAATAATAATTAATACAAATATGCAAAATATAGAATCAGATGACAGAGATATTTACTATGATAACATAATTAGGATCATAACTCAGGCAGCCACCAGCAGTATACCCAAAACAAGAAAGCCATGTTTACCGTGGTGGAATGAGGAAATTAAATTCACCAGACAGGAAAAATCAGAGCTTTAAATAAATTTAAAAGAACTAATAACACTACTCACTTCTTAGAGTATAAAAGCCAGGGTAACAAACTCAAATACTTAATTAAGCAGTCAAAAGAAAAAACTTGGCAAAAATACTGCAGTAGTATAAATTTTAGAACTAACTCCAAACAGGTGTGGGGATAAAATTAGAACTATCAAGGGGAAGCACACCAAAAGCACCCCCAAAATAAACAACACTAGTAACAATAAGGAACAATCTGACTCATTAGCCCAATACTTCAAAAACATGAGCCGCAATAACAACGACAGCAAGGAATTTCAAAATCACAGGGCAAAAACTGAAATTAATATTAAGGAACTATTTAAAGACCTGGGACCCAAACTCTCACACCTAAATACAGACATAACACTATATGAATGGGAACAGGCACTTAAACCAGAAAAGAAACTTCACCTGGGAAAGACCAAATAGGGTATGTACTATACAAAAACCTACCCATTAACTTTGTTAACTCAATAATACAAATACTAAACAAAATATGGGACACAGGAAGGCTAACTATAACAACATTAGTAATACCCATACTCAAACCAAATAAAGATAGAAATGATATCAATTTGTACAGACCCATCTCTCTTACTAACAACATATGCAAAATAATGGAAACAATTATTACCAATAGACTTAAACACCACCTTGAAAGTAACAACTTGATTTCTGAAAATCAATGTGGGTTTAAAAATAAAAGATCCACTACGGATCAATTAATAAGATTAGAAACCTCTATCAAACTGGCATTCAACTCTGTAAGATAAGCGGGTAGAAACTTAATTGCGGTATTTATTGATCTGGAAAAAGCATTCGACCTTGTATGGAACAAAGGCCTTATAGCCAAATTAAATCATTACGGCATTACGGGTCGTATGTTCAACTGTATAGAAAATTTCCTGACCGACCGCAACATTATAACTATGGTAGGGGCAACTTACTCCGAGGAACACACCCTTGAAAATGGAACTCCACAATGAAGTGTACTCAGCCCCACCCTCTTTAATCTAATGATATACGGCCTTGACACAAAATTAGCATCATCTGAAATTGGATTATCACAATTTGCATGTAGAGCAGGCAACCCCTCCAACCACCAACATATGGCTGAAATTCAAACCAGCTTAAAAAACATAGGAAAATGGACTGACAAACGGGGCTTCAAACTATCACAACAAAAGACGGTAGCTGTACTTTTCACACAACGTAAGAAATTCAAACAATATCCCAAATTAACAATACAAAATAAAGAAATAGCATTCATGAAAGTAGCTAAATTTCTGGGTATGTACTTTGATGAACACCAAACATAGGTGCATTATATAGATCAACTAGATAAAAGATGCAACCAGGACTTAAATCTATTAAGAAGCCTCAAAGGCACTCTGTGGGGTGCCAACCAAGAAACTATTTAACACGGTAGAGGGCATTAATTAGATCAAAACTTAACTATGGGTGCCAATTATACACCACTGCACCCAAAGGTCACTTAAACAAACTAAATAAAATACAGAAAAAAGCCCTACTCATTGGTACCGGCACACTGCCATCAACCTCGACAGCCGAACTACAGGTCTTGACAGGAGAACTGCAATAACATCTTACAAGGCAGGAACTCATCTTAAAATATGCAGCCATACTGTCGACCCATGAAAAACGCACCCCACATACCTGGCTATCAATAAATGCAATACCACCATTATAAAAACTCTCAAAAACATCACCTATATGTGAACATTAAATCGTGAATTAAAAACTGAACATCCAAAAGACATATTCCAAGTAGAAAACAACATAACGTACGACAAGATACCTTGGAGCAATGTACGAACTAAAGTAAATATCTCCCTATCAGATAAAGGAAACAAGGAAAACCAACAAAACTATTTAAAAACATTAGCATTAGAAATAATAAAAAAATCATTATCAGAATTTTACACAAATTTACACGGATTGCTCAATAATAACAATCCTTTCAAAACAACTGCTGCAATGGTTATACCAGAATATAATATTCAAATGGGCAGACGTTTACCCGACCACTGTCCATTTATACAGCTGTTTTGGGCCATCCTAGAAGCATTAAAGTGGATTGAGGAAAATAAACCGAATAAGACTGTGATTATTAGCGACTCGCTAAGCGTCCTGACCTCAATCCAAAATAACACCACAAAATCTAGAGAAAATGTCGTAAACTAAATTAACCTAATACTGAAAACCCTAAATTAAAATAAACTAGTAGTAGAATTAATGTTGATACTATCCCACATTGATATCAAAGTTAATGAGTTAGCTGACCAACTTGCTGAAAACAAACTCGACGAACCTAATTACATGCCACTAAAATATAGCAAACTGAACTCTTTAGTTTAATTAACACAATGATTAATCAAAAATAGCATATCGATTGGGACATAAAGAAACAAGGGAGAATATTACACAACATCATTAAGGAAGTTAGTAGAATAATAAAACCACCCAGGGGCACATGCTATGAACAATCTAAAATAAATAAAATAATAATAAGGAAAAATCAAACTGGAAAACAGCTTTGGAAAATGCATAGGACCCTTCCCACATAACATGAATTGCCACAATTGTAACACCCTGGAAGATTGTACACCATATCTTCAACAATTCTACAAAAACCAAAAAGGAAGTGACAAATTTAGATCCAAACAACTAAACATTGCCGCACCAATTACATACCCAGAAGTAATCAAATTAACTAACAACAAACCTCAAGGAACATTAAAAAATATAATTGAACTGCTTAAAACAACTGGCCTAATTGAGAAAATATATAAACATCGCCTATTCACCTAAATAAATCGAAAATTCTAAAATGTATAACAACCTTAAGGAGCAATATGTAGCCCCACAATGAGGTCACATGGGTTAATTGACCAATCGTTCCACGGGCAACTAAAACACCTAAATAACAAACTAATTCTGAAATTTATAACAACCTTTAGAAGTAAATTGTTGCCCCATAATAAGGTCACATGGGTTCTTTGACCAATCATTTGATGGGCTACACACTTAAAACAACCAAATACAATTAGATGAAGCATCAGGGATAACAAAAGATATAGAAATAAACATTGAAACATTTAAGAAAATAACATCAGGTACAAAAACAAAAGCGTGGACTATGGATACCATCATCTTGGAATTAACACTCCTCTCTATCTATTTCTAACTTTTTTCGATATACATAAAACACCAAGACCATCATCCCCAGCTGCATAATGCTGCATCCAAATACCAAGTAGTCAGTATTCTCCTAAAATTTAAATCAGAAATACAAGGTGGCATCGAACCTCGAACCGTCAGGAATGTGGGACTAGTACATCCTCATTAATAGGCTGTCACATGGGACTATCTGCACTTTTGTAACAACAGCACAGAGTATTTCTAAACTGATAGGGACAATTTTAGATCCAGGTACCCAGAAGAGAATAGGACGCCGGTGCCGACAATCAAGATGAAGGGAGTCACAAGGAACAAGATAGGACAAGATGACACCAGAGCAAACAAACCAGATGGGGGAAGACTTGTTACCATTACGTAACTCTCCAACCAAAAGCCCTTCTAAGGGCTACTGCCATTTAGCCAACAAAGAGCTCTCATTTGGTACTAAAGCTCTTTTGACGAGCTCATTTGAGAAACCTAAATTGTTCAATTTTCAATCCATATAACCTAACAGCGACCGACCTACATATGTCGCACAGTCATTCTAGAATTAAAATTGTTAGGGACTCACAATACGTACACTGGGCACTAGAAACATTGGTATGTTAGCAGTAAGAAAAGATCTTCAACTACACAACATTTGATTTAATTACTCAGGTGCCTTACACATTATTGATATATTTTCCGTTCATTAGTGAAAATGGACCTGATTTGAAATAAGTATTGCTAGGGTGTTTGAAGGCTGTCGACATAGATGGGCTGGCTTAACGAATCTTTTCCTCCTTTCTCGCGACCAGAAACCCTCAAAATGAAGAGACGTGGAAAAAAAATTTATTCCTTTCATTATTTGGTGCCATTGCACCTCTAGTACACTCCTTGTGATTGGTTGATATGATTGAGTGCGTGTTTGATCCATTCCCGCTCACCCAGGTGCTACATTCATGTCGATAGTCCCTCAATAGGGGAGAGACATGACGACCAAATTAAATAGCACACTCTGTGTGCATAAACGCCCGTGGGGATGTGGCATCATTCCTTATCACACGGGAAAAATTAAATAATTTTCTTTTGAAAGATAAAACGGTGAATAATGACCCTTCGTGGCCGGTTCACTTTAATTTAACATTCATTCATAAAAGATTAGTCTACATGAGGAAGGATAGGAAGGTAATAGAGTGTTTTTAGTTTGTTGATAATTTGATAGTGTAGGTATAGGGAAAATTTACTTTAGTTACTTTATATGAGTAACGTAAGTCATGAGGTAGTTTTTGGTTCTTTCAAAACGGATATAAATTGTATGTGATGTTTGCCTTCATTTAATCTCTCTCTCTCTCTCTCTCTCTCTCTCTCTCTCTCTCTCTCTCTCTCTCTCTCTTATAGCGCCTATTCAATTCTCAATGATTAAATTAGTGGTATTATGAAAATGTTAATTTGACAATAAAAAATATTCAAATCTTATCAAAACTTTTTTTTCTTTCTCATTCACACAGACACACACGTACAGACACACGCAACCACAACCCCGACATATATATAACATAATATATAATATAATATAAAGTCATATCATATCATATCATATCATATCATATCATATCATATCATATCATATCATATCATATCATATCATATCATATCATATCATATCATATCATATCATATCATATCATATCATATCATATCATATCATATCATATCATATCATATCATATCATATAACATAATATAACATAATATAATATAACATAATATAACATAATATAATATAATATAATATAATATTATATAATATAATATAATATAATATAATGTAATGTAATGTAATGTAATGTAATGTAATGTAATGTAATGTAATGTAATGTAATGTAATGTAATGTAATATAATATAATATAATATAATATAATATAATATAATATAATATAATATAATATAATATAATATAATATCATATCATATCATATCATATCATATCATATCATATCATATCATATCATATCATATCATATCATATCATATCATATCATATCATATCATATCATATCATTGAAGCTATAAATTTATAGTCAATATTACATTTCTGGAAATATATTGGTTCCGTCTTACAATTCGAGAAAAGCCGGACATATATTGGAACAACCCGCTAACTAAAAACTAAAAGTACATAAAACATTACAAACCACATTATACATACTAGTAAAATATAGAGATAACAAATGATCTATGCGAAAGACGAAGGGGCAGGACATATAATTGGATTAGGGAGGAAGTAACATTTCGCATCAGGTGCAAAACTCTGAAATAACCACACTAATACAGCATCGTTTTTACTTAACTCATCAATAAAATCAAGCGTATTCCACCAAATGTTCTGGGGGTGGGGTGGGGTGAGTTTAAATCATACAATTCAATCAAGTTGAAATATTGTTACTGCGTTAGTCCACTCGTGAGCATTATGATCAATAATGTTTATTCGAACTCCTTTTGATTTATATTTTGATTCGTGTAATACTTCCTCTGTTATTTTTTTTTACGGGTTATTGGGAATTTTAATATTGTTTCCAACTCGGATACATCTTTTATTGTAGCACCAATATCCTTAACCGATTCAGCCCATTCGTTTTCTAATTTGCGCCTTAAATCTATTAGTCATTGTCCAAGCATATGATACTCACTCAGCGACACAGTTTAGCCTTGACAGTTTCATCGGTTTCATATTATCAACACCAGACTTTTCATTTATCGGATAAATACATATATTCAGTACATAATCGCGGTCACATGATACTATCAGTCATAATACGGTTTGTCAATCCCGGTCAATATTCCTGGTCCGAAATTATGACTCACAATGACGTTGTCTTTACTAGCAAGACCAGGGTCGTATTATCACGAATATTCCTATATCCTGTGTCTTCTAGTATAATAATGTCACTGACAAAATTCTTTTGATTATCAATTATACTCGTTGTTCATCGTTGCAGCAACACTATCGCTGATTTGAAATGTTGACCAGGTGTGAGATGCGTCATCTGTCTTAAATTCTTTCTTAGCATCCTGAATTATATGTTTTATCCCTCGCTAGAGTTTTATCGGTAGGTCAACAGAGATTCCATTGGAGATTAAATTTCGAACTTTTCCAAGCCTTGATTTTCAGTAATCTCTCGAACTACTTCATACCTTAATTGAGACAAGAATTTAAATTTTAAAAAAAAATATTATATATGATGAATTTTGCAAATGGTTGATAATAGGATCTTCAACTCTTTGTACGAAATCCTGCAAAAATGAATTTTGCGGATATCATTCACAGAGTGCGTGACGAGGAAGCTTAGGTCCGAAGTGTAGTTTAAAATATGACTAAATCATTTCTCTCCAAAAAAATATCGACTGTGTATTCGGATTGAATATATCAGAATCAATGGGAGTTAAGATCTAAATTCAAGTTGTATTATTTTCTCCGATTTAGCCATTAATAAACAGTATTGACAGAGAGATGCAAAGTTACAAGCCGCCAATTCAGCGGTGCCGACAGTTAAATGAATGACAACAGAAAATGTGAAATTCAAATAACAACAAATTAATACTATTCAATAACAGTCATCTCTCAAACAAAATGCAAATGAAAACCTTATCACTAATCTTTTCCTGGAACAAGTGACAGCCTATCTCGTCATCTAAGTTAGTGTGATATATTTCCCTCCGGTCATGTGTGCCTACCAATCTGTATGATCTTTTTCTGGACTGGTAATATAATTATCTCCAGACCACCTAACTTTTGCCTCCTTTCTTCCGTTTATTTTATCCCCCAGAGACTCTGATGAACTGCACTGGAGTAATTCGCTGTCTCCTACAATTCTTCTGGCCCCTAAAAGCTTCCTGTATTAACACACAAGGACATTAACATGTAATCTTCCCCTTCCTATCTAACTCACACTAAGCAATAATATCATAAGATTAGCCATTAGTTTCTTTGGTCACGCATTCGTACCCATATAAATACACATTCTCACTGATATGTGTGCACGTTATATATAGATTCTCAATCTTATTATACAGAACAATATCACATAATCAGACGCATTTCATTATATTGTACTTCACAAATTGTACACATAGGTTCACATATCAATGAGCTGATATGTCATTACAAGTGATGCTTCTACAAAGTATACATAAATAGGTATATCCCTATTAAATAATGTTGCATACTGCAAACACTATAGATTCCGCTGCTTCAAAGTTATTATTATTATTATTATTATTATTATTATTATTATTATTATTATTATTTTAGAGTGGGGTCATCAGACAGATTTGTTTTAAAAGTTAAAAAAAAAACGTTTGTATGTGTATATGTGTTCCCCCTGATGTTTATAAATGTGCATTTTAGTTTTTTTTAGTTTTCCATTTATACCACTTTTGTCCATTCGGGATTATAATTTCTTTCGAGAGGTGTATTTTTTTTTTTTGTTCCTTTCTTAATTTTGTATTGACCTTTACGCAAAGTGATATGTGCAGTACGGGGGCTATACAGAGAGACAGTTAACCTATGTACAGAGGCAAAATGAGAAAATCCTAAATAAATTTAATTCCATATTATAACTTTCTTGAATGTGGCATGCGTGTTGGGGAACAACGACTATTCTAATCATTATTCTAATCCATATTTCTTATATGTTGTCATGTATATTCTGTGTATCTCTAAGTGGGTATTTTACCAACTCTTTCACAAGCCTGTCCACTCACGTAGCGCTCTGTGATTTAGCGCAATGACGTCCTAATCCCGTACTTCCCACATGATGGTCCCTGTCCCCCGTTTAAAATATTTCCCTATTTTAATTGTTTCTCGTAATTACTATTATCTGTCCGCAAGCCCTTGAATTGGTATAGAGTTAACCTATTGCAATCTGCGTTTGATATATACTTTTTGAGAGTTTGTAAATTTTATTTTCCCTAATGTTTGTATTAGGGCTACCCTCTGTTATATTGGTTTCGCACTCTACCAATACATATTTTCTATATAAAAATTTGGGTCATTTTGCACAATGGACATTTTGGCCATACTCCCCTATCAACCGCGCATCATGCATGTATTTGAATCCGAGGCTCTGTATCTGTATATGCCCCCATGCCCTGTCCCATTTGACTTACTTCTTTCGTCTATTTCCCATAAATCATTATTGTCCCTGTATCTATTAAATATATATGTTACGTTACTCATTTTATTTATGGGCGCTCTAATAATTGTGAGTCTATTGTTTTTTAAATATATTTCTTTGTTTCATAAAATATCCCAAACGAACTATATATAACCCTTATCATGGGATTACCCACCCGATAAGTCCATTGTTTCAGCCTACCAGCATGGTATTTCTGATACAGTTAAGGCCTTCAACCCTGAACAACGTGTGTTTTCGTACGATGCAGTATACGTTATATAGATATCAAGCATTAACAATGTTGTTCGGTTATATTCTCTGTTGCGCTTGTGCGCAATGTTACATCCGGTTGCGTAAGATGAACGTAATTTAAGTAGGTGATAGCAGATCGTTAAGAATTTGAAATGGAAAAAGATGTCGACTGAAGCCCATATGACAGCTTATACTATGCTGGTATAGTTTTCCTAATATTTGCCTAACACACTTTTTACAATATAAGAAATTAATTTTTTGCCTATATAATGTGTGACATGATTAAACCTTAGATAATTCACCTTATGTAGCATCACTATAGACTGTGACACTCCTAACATCATAGCGACACGACTCAACATAATTAAGCACAGTTGAAAATGAAGATGAAAGCCATACATACCGATTGGTCCTGAATGACAATAATAATATTGTGACATGAAATACATCTACCATGGTGGTCGTCTTGCATATTGTACAGATACTCTTAAAGGGTGCTTGATACTATGGTTACATGCCATTTAATACCATATATCTAATTTTCTCTTTAACTGGTCCTTTGATCTCTTACAACATCTAATATTTACACATATTATTCAGTTTAAAAAAATCATTCTAATACAACTCCTACACAGCATATGTATATGTACATATGTAGTTTTAACCAAAAGTGACACAACATCAAAATGGCGCTGATATGATTAAAATCTTGTCACCGCTGGACCTGTATTTTTAGTTGACAGAACTATCTACAGCGTGTTTCCGCTCAGGACTTCTTATTTTGCTTGAATTGTCCTAATTAAAACAGGGATATATCATCCAATATTGCTACAGTTGCAGCCATTATGTCAAATTTGTTGATTTGGTATTTTCACTGAAGGACTTCTAGAATGAATGAATGTTAAATTAAAGTGAACCGGAAAAATGGTTTTCACGTCTCGTCATGCTAAATATTATCCCCTTTCATGGATCATTGAAACTCTCGCAATACGTTGAACCACGGAGAGAGCTATTATTATTATTATTATTATTATTATTATTATTATTATTATTATTATTATTATTATTAATATTGTTGTTGTTGTTTTAATTACTATTATTATTATTATTATTATTATTATTATTATTATTAATACTGTTGTTGTTTCAATTACTATTACTATTATTATTATTATTATTATTATTATTATTATTATTATTAGTGTTGTTGTTGTTATTATTATTATTGTTAATATTAGTAGTGGTAGAAGTAGTAGTTGTAGTATTAGTAGTATTTTTAGTAGCAGTAAATGAGAATAAGAGAGACGTCAGTAGTGTGTGTGTGTGTGTGTGAGAGAGAGAGAGAGAGAGAGAGAGAGAGACAGAGAGAGAGAGAGAGAGAGAGAGAGAGAGAGAGAGAGAGAGAGAGAGAGACAGAGAGAGAGAGAGAGAGAGAGAGAGAGAGAGAGGTATGCATGCTAATGAACTACAATGTTTGAATTACTTACTACTTGTTTGCTGTTCGGCTTGTTATATGATAATCAATTATTTATTTATTTAATCAATTATTTATTTCATGGGAGGGGGGACGGCGACAACGGCAGCTCGATTGATAAGGCAATGACCTTAGTTACAGGTTAACGGTTTGAGAACCACCTAGGATATAAATGGTTGACTGCGCCTGTTAATACCCGACACTAACACTGGCCTATCGTGTTCCATGCACGATATAGCGAATAAAATGTGAAAACGTGCTGTTTAAACGAACACAATCCATTGTAGCGAGGAAGCTTCTAAAGGCCAAATCAATTTACTTCCATCGTATTTCAAGATAATATTCTTGCTTCAAAATATGTCTTACTTTGCACATGTCGATGAAGACTTCAAGTATCGTATCCAACTCTACGAGAAATAATACATACATACAAATGCAGTGTTTCCTCAGCTATTTAATGATGAAAATACATCTTTCTACTTAGATCAACAGAGAGAGAGAGAGAGAGAGAGAGAGAGAGAGAGAGAGAGAGAGAGAGAGACGGAAGAAGAAGAAGAAGAAGAAGAAGAAGAAGAAGAAGAAGAAAAAGAAAAGTTGAATGAGTTTGATGAGAATCGAGCGAGAGTTAAAAAAAGACTAATTATAAGAGAACGGATGAAAGAATTGGATGCTTTCTGGAGCAATGTACTTGACATACTTTGTGTCGATATTGAATAACGGATAAGACCATCTGAATTGATGTTATTAATGAGAGCAGTTTCGGACAGTGTGTGTGTGTGTGTTTGTGTGTGTGTGTGTGTGTGTGTGAGAGAGAGAGAGAGAGAGAGAGAGAGAGAGAGAGAGAGAGAGAAAGAGAAACGAAGAAGAAGAAGAAGAAGAAGAAGAAGAAGAATAAGAAGAAGAAATGTTGAATGAGTGTGATTATAATCGAACGAGCGACGAAAAATAGACTACTTATAAGAGTACGGATGTAATAATTGGGTGCTTTCAGACGCAACGTACTTGACATATGGTGTGTCAATTCAGCAACACGAATAGGGCCATGAGAATCAATGTTAAATATGAGAGCACATTCGGACTATGTGTGTGTGTGTCAGGGGGTGGGGTGTTTGTGCATGCTTGTGCGTGTGTGTGTGAATGTATGTGTGTGAGAATGTGTAATTTAAAATTTTTAACGTAGCTTTATTAGTTTAGACTCAGCAATGCTACCATGTCTGCCTTATGACACTTTATAGTGACGTCAGTGTCATCATGCGCATATGTGAAGCATGATGTCCCACCCAGTCACATTATCAGTGCACTAGATCGACCAGTACTAACAGTAACTTCTTAATGCTGAGCGTCAAGCGGAGCAGCTGTTAATACCATTCGTATAAGTAATTGGTATGACTCGGCCCGAGATCCAACCCACGCCTTACCGCACTCGAGGCAGACGCTCAAACTACTTCGCCTTCCAACAGTGGAGGCAATCAAATATGTTGATGTATATCATCGGCAACTGAGCAATGTGAAAACTGCAGCGGGTATAAAATAAAACTTGTCTGAAGAAGTCTTTTCAGTAGTGAATGTAAGTGTGTGTCAGTTTGAGTGCATGCGTGCGCGTATGTAGGAGAGAATGTAGGAGAGAATGCATGCATATTGTACATTTATGGAGCTACGTTAAACTGGACAGTACCAATCGACACGTGATGTACAATATATTACAAAGAAACGTAAAGAAATTATGGAGGGAGTGAACGAAGAATTGTAAATTAATTACAATAATCTAGAGGAATGGATTTAATGCCCTCAGGCGCAGCTTACAAAAAATATGGCGTGATAAAGTAGATTTTGCAATGAAATTCTATCTCATGTGGACAATTACGGACGACGGTTATCACTGTAATACAAATTTGTTTGGGAATTGGTAGAAATCAAAAGATAAGGGATACAAATTTCATGTTGTTTGTTTGTAACTTTTCATCAAACAATGTTCATTAAAATTTACAATCGTAACTGTATACAACATAATTCAGATATAACTGGATAAAAGATTTCGAAGTAAATGTCACGCTTCCATAAAGATAAAAACAATATTCATGATGGATTATACAATTGTGTACAAAACAAAAGCTGTCAAACTAATTAGAATTCGTAATTTTCGTTTACATGTCAGAGTAGATTTTGAAGCAAATTCGTCCAGCAGTTAATTATTGGCAATTGTATTGTCAGTGTGAAATTATAATTTAGAACGAAACTTTTAAACTGGTAAGATATTACGATTTATCATCATTAGACACAAAAACAGAGTAGTCCCTTTTAAGAGTGCTCTTAAAACTCACCTGTTTCGACTGCAGATACAAACTTAGGGACCTAATCGTGTTTTGTATCTTATATGTTTGCAGCATTTTTTTAATTTTTTCCAATTTCATTGTTTTTGTCATTTGTTTTTCTATAGTGTAGTCATATCATTATTGATGGTGTAAAGCGCCTAGAACTTCGAAAGATTAGGCGCTATACAAAGTCCTCATTATTATTATTATTATTATTATTATTACTATTATTATTATTATTATTATTATTATTATTATTATTATTACGTGAACGTTTTAGAAAAGAACATCGATTGCTGAGGCGACATAAAGAATATGTGTTTTGCGGAATTTCGTTGTCGCTTTGAGAATTGACAACATATCGCTGCGATGTCTGTAGAGTTGCAATCGTGCTTATAGTTTACAAATTTACAGTCAGATCGGAATGTCAACTAACTTGTTTATCATATGCTATTTTTAATTTTGTAAATAATTGTATGCATGTTAGATCATAGGAACATATGTTATATGAATATATATTATGTTCAATACAATTGTCACATACGTGGTCTGCATCAATAAATTGTGTTGCAGCGTTATTCGTTATGAGCAAATTCTTACTTTCCTCATTACGTTTGATATCCGCTCATACACACTCCATCACAACACTATTTGCGCTAGCGCAAGGATATTTGTAATGAGGTCAGGTAAGGCATGGTGGACAGAGGTAGCTTGACCAGCAGGGTCAGCTAAACAAAGGAAATGGATCACGTGACTCATTTTAAGGTGTATGAATATGGGGCAATTTTTCTCAGCGTCACTTGCAACATTATTCTTGGCGATAAGGGTTGTATATTTTATAGATCATTTTTTTTAAAAAAATTTTCTCAACCACACTACCGATTTCGCCACAGTGTATATCATCACATGGATTATATCACAGGAGCATAACTTGTGGCGGCCTCACGTGAATTTCTCAGCAGTAACAATATATGATGGTTTTCACAACTGTACTGCACAAACTATTCAACCGTCACAATTATTTCACGTCTTAGTGTCAATTGTTATTTGTATACATTTGAAAACAGTTTATTTGAGCGGTCTCAGCTCTCAAATGGATTGTGTTGGGGCTGATCGGAATATCAACTAAATTGTTTATCATATACTTTGTATAATTTTTTTAATAAAATTAGGCCCTATGCATGTTAGATCATAGGTTTGAGTGATTGATTGATTAGGATTTTTAACGTAGCTTTAACAATTTTTCAGTCATATCGCTACGATGTCTGCTGTGAGGAAGTTTATAGTGATGTCTAGCACTGAGACATCATGCTGCAGACATGTAGCATGATGTCACACCCAGTCACATTATCCTGACACCAGGCCGACCAGTCCTAACACTAACCTCTTAATGCTGAGCGTCAAGCGAGGCACTTGTTAGTACCATTTTTGTAAGTCTTTGGTATGACTCGGCCGGGGATCGAACCCACGACCTCCCGCTTCCGCGGCGAACGCTCTAACCTCTAGGCCACCGGAGCGGTTTAGACCATAGGAATAAATGTTATATTAATATAATATTATTTTCAACACAATTGTGTATGTATATATATATATATATATATATATATATATATATATATATATATATATATATATATATATATATATATATATATATATAACTAGTAACTTTACAAATTAATATATATATATATATATATATATATATATATATATATATATATATATATATATATATATATATATATATATATATATATATATATTACATCAATATGTAAAGTTACTAGTTAGAAAGTTGGGATTCTTTCCAAGACGTAATAATTGCCATGCTGTGAGTAAAGGAAACTATCGTTATAATCTCAGATATGAGATTACAAAACTTTAGAAAGGATGGAACATTTCGGTTTAAAGATGTACGAAATATATTCTCTATGGGAATTTAATTGAACACTAAAATATGTTGTCAATTCAGTTTGTATTGAGAAATAAATGTGTGTGCGTATGTGTCTATGTGTGTGTATGTTTGTGTGCGAAAAATACAAACATTGATGGAGAGTTAATTCATAACGTGGATATGGTTATACCTAAATCTATAAATTAATTAAAGTGACTAAAGAGAAAATTGGTAATAAATTAAACACACAATGTATGCTAGTTATTTTTATTCAGGTCATCAGTTTGTGTAACAGAAGTATATTTAAGACTGAGATTATAAACGTGCTGTGAAATAATGAAAAAGGAATGCAATCTTATCTATGAAGTATGCTAAATTAGCTATTTCCACCTTTCGTTTATTTTAACAAAGGCTTTTTTGGAAACGGTAGTTGGGTACCAATACTAAAAAAATAAGAAGTCGTCTTAGTTTACACGAAAACAACGAAATGTTATCCTGGAAATAGTTTCGTCTGGTGTTTTGTTTTAAAAGAGATAGATACATAATACGCTTGAAGAACAGCATCGTATCAGTCGTAATTGCCTAATATTTGCAGTTGTAAAATCGGGATTAGCTCTTTTTTTGTACAGGGTAGTTACAAATATGATAACTACACATGTCAATAATTTTCCCCAACCTGGAATGTTTTCAGCGTTGGAGAATAAATGGCTGAAAATGTATGCTTATTATTTATGTGAATACTATGTTAGTTTAACCTGTTTGTGTCAGTGATAAATGCATCACTCTTTTTATGAAGAAATCTAAACTGGCAATCTACTAGTTAATCAAATGGCTGTACTATCATATGGATTAAGCAATATAAAGTTTTATATCGAAATCAATATCAACGGGATAATGCACGTATAGATTTTATGAAATGGGATGTGTCTAAAGATTAAATGTTACGCCATTGTATATATGTTATTAAATTGCCTTCGTCGATTCATATAAACGGCATCAACATATCATATAAACGATCATACAATTATTTACAAGGCCATAGAGGTATATATGTCAGAAGTACTTCTTAATGAGTCCATACACAACAAAGGGTTGCTTTTACATCGTAACTTGGTTATTTTTTGCCAGCTGCAGGAAGATTAGGGAAAAAATTATACCCGGAAGTCCACCACCATCTCTTTTTCAAGTCTCCACTTTTATCCTGGACCAAACTGAAGACGAGGAAAAAAAGGAAATTGAAATTGGCTGTTTCCGAATCAAATGTTTTGTAGCAGTTTGAGTTGAAACAAATAGAGATAAAATCTATCTATCTATCTATCTATCTATCTATCTATCTATCTATCTATCTATCTATCTATCTATCTATCTATCTATCTATCTATCTATGTATCTATCTATCTATCTGTCTATCTGTCTGTCTGTCTGTCTGTATGTCCGTCCGTCCGTCCCTCCGTCCGTCCATCCCTCCCTCCCTCCCTCCCTCCCTCCCTCCCTCCCTCCATTCATCCATCCATCCATCCATCCATCCATCCATCCATCCATCCATCCATCCATCCATCCATCTATCTATCTATCTATCTATCTATCTATCTATCTATCTATCTATCTATCTATCTATCTATCTATCTATCTATCTATCTATCTGGATGTGATTCAACGCAGACCATTTTGACGATAATAATAAAGTGACATTGATATGCAGCATGTACTAACATTCTTTGCGCAGTTATACTTTTATCACATTCTTGAGGTGTTAGTGTATATTTTTTATCAGAACTTATTGTACGTTAAAAACTACCTTAATGTTATTGCAATGTTCACACTAAACTAGGTGATCTTATCGATGTGTTGATGGGTTGGAAGAGGTACCTGACTGCGCAACATTGAACACGACCTCAATGTATTTCATGTGTTTTCTAAAGATAATAAAATACCACAACATTTGTATCAAGTCGTAATATTATTTGTCGTCATCTACGTACTTATTTATATCTATTTTCCCTTCCTCTACAGCTCTTACAAAAGCTTCCAAAAGAGCCCCGTCATCCATGTCCGCATTCCTTGTATGAATGTCTGCAATAATCAAATTAAATAAATACATAAATAAAAATTTAAATAAATAAAAATACATAATACTCGAAAAAGTCTATGAATCGAAAATTATAAATTAGAAAGCAGACACATAGTCGTTAAAATCATGATGAAATCATAGTTACCATTGGTTTGTCTATGATATCATCCCTACGCCAACTGTATGTATAAGTATATAGCTAAATCAGATATAGAATTCTAAACAGCCAACGCACCATTCGAAATCATTATCTGCCGACACAATGTATATCTTGTACCGTCTGCATCATTATAAGTTTACCACACAGATCACCTGAAATTGAAACTGAATCTCGGCTATAACCAATGAATATGGTGTGTAAAAGCTGGGCAAGTTTACTTCTGCAAGGACCATATTATCCAGGATCCAGTCTTACTAGGTGATGTTGAGGAGTCTTATGAGGCCAGTAAAAGCGTAAAAGAGGGTAAATTGTTTGGCATGACGCTTAGGATTCGCAGGTGTATAGTCGGTCAGCGTGTGGTACCACTCTGAATACCTTCATCTTTGTTTGAAGAGTCTTGTTAATTATGGCATATACATTACTTCTGTATGTTTATTTTCATAGTTTGCTGAATAGTTTGCAAGCATCTGGGGAGGTATAGTCGCTGACTTGCATGTCATCTTCAGATCCAAAGATGAGAGCACAGTCATCAGCAAATTGTAAGCCTCCGTTAACATCTGTGGCAACCTTAATTTGTTGTCTCGAATATTCTTGAGGAATGACAGTTTGCAACCAGTTCAGTATTTATTGATGCCTCCTACATCACTGTCTCTGAAGGCATCAGTGAGTATGACTGAGAACATGGAACTAAAGCGTGATGGCACAACAAACACAACAGTGCTGCATTCCGGTCGAGAGGGAAAGGACTAGTAGGTTTGACAATCGTCCCGGATATTCGATTCGACGATATCGCACAAGTTCTGCACCATAATATTAATTTCCGTGAATAGAAATACATGTTATGGTATTTTATAGGTCCTCTCTACAGACCCTATCTACGGGCTTACTCAGGTCCATACAGAATGTGAAATGGTCAGCATTCTGGCCCTGGCACCTCTATTGCAACTGTCTATCGAAGAGAACTATTTGATTGGGAATTCGCTACTTCCAGAATACCCATGGGCTCTCTGTTAGGAAGCATTGGTTAATAATGGATGTGAGTCTGTTGAGGTGTATTATGATGAGTCCTGTCTTTAATGAAATGGAGAATAAAATCATACCTTAGTGGTTCGCATATTCTGATAATTCTTTTTTCGCTTATACAGGTTTCTAATAGATACGTCTTTTTCTACCACATGAGGTTAAACAACGTATTAAGCTTTCTGTCCGATCTGAAAAACACTCCTTTTGCATCTCTAGTGGGTTTGAGTCTTAATCAGGGGGTTTACACCTAGGTAGCATTATTATCTTTTTATCTGCCTGTTATAATTATATAAGGAAAGCAGGCATATATAATACCAAAGGAGTAATTCAATCAGATAAATATAAATACCTCTGGACAACGTGAAGGCAAACAAGGACATAAACATCAAGAAAACGGCGAGATTCCCCATCGTGAATGTTTGTCTTTGTCTAGTATGATATAGTATATAATTGTGGTGTGTTGAAACCACTATTTATAATGATCCATTTTTAATGTATTGACAAGACTGCCCAACAGAACCAACGTATGAATTGAAAATCACCAATCAAAACAAGCTTCTATGGACATTATTGAATAGGAAAAACTATACGTCCGTGTCGATATAAAAAAATGATCAGCTATATATATTGTTTGTGCTTGACAAAGTTCGAAGTTTCAAGGCAATTTATAAAATGATAAGGGTTTATTAAAATGGAAAGCAGAGCATTGTTATCTCCGACATATCTATAGATCAAACGAGTCAGAAAATACAAACGATACAAAGCTATTATATTAAGCATATACTTCGTATATAGATCATGTATCTACAGGGCAAATACACTTCACTGGGACCTCGAGCCTTATTTTCGTACGTTTTAACAGATCAGTTAAAACCAACAAAACGGCCATATATTTTGTTTATATGGCATACACTGAAGAATGAATTTCGCTATTTTAAAAAAAAATAAATCGTTAGCATTACTTGGCGGCGAATCATACCCGAGATCTACCATATCCGTGGCGTATGCTCAAACCACTAGACCTCATTAACTTAGAGTTTCAGAGAGAGAGAGAGAGAGAGAGAGAGAGAGATAATGGCATATTTATGATCATTGTGCGTGATTCCCATAGACAAAACCTTTACATATTTATTTTCCAGATACAATCATGAAGCAGCATTGTAATTAGGAGTAGCACTTTATATGATCAACTGATTTCAAAAACGGATCATACACAGATTCCTTTTGTCAAAGAAATTGCGTAACCATGCTGAAAAGGTAAAATAATATCGTTAAAAGTGTTGCTTTGCATTACGTATGAACACGGTGTTACGTTCAATGAGCAAAACCAAGGTGAATAGTTCATAGTAAGTTTAATAACTCCTTTCCATTGTATAATCAGGAATCAAAAACATTTACTTATCACTTCTATTCCTGACACCACTACACCCCTCCGCTCTCTCCCTCTCTCTCTCTCTCTCTCTCTCTCTCTCTCTCTCTCTCTCTCTCTCTCTCTCTCTCTCTCTCTTAGCACATCTGTTTTTAAATACACCTACTCAAAATTGTAACTTTAAAGGACGTTACATTGCTCGGTAAAAAGACCATTCATCGGCGATTTGCAAGGACAATATGGTCAATGTCTTGGATTTTCTGAGTTTAAAAGAATGTCAAAAATTCAAAAGCATCAAGTGACCATGGCAAATCAAACCTTCACAATGTTGTTGGGTCAGTATTATCTTTACAATGTTCCTGATGGGTTTTGTTAATAGACCACTCCCTTGATAACTCGTGCCATGATAACTTGCGAACCCGCTAATAACGCAGGGTCAGTCGTGGATCCCATTTAAAACCAGACAATACCTTGCAAATTGATTTCAAGTTGTTGAACTTAACGAAAATCACGATCGAAATTTCGAACGAAAACATAGATTTATCTCTCGCATGATACGATGACGTGCTGTTTTTTTGTGTGTGAATTCTGTCGTTTTGCACAGTGGACATTTTGCCGATACTCTGACCATATGCCGTCTCACTGCTACCTCTCCTGTCAACCACGCATCATGCATGTATTTTAGCTGATCCTAATTTGACCCAGTGGCCCAATGCCCTGTCCCAGTTATTGTCTATGTGTTTTTCCTCTACTTTATTTCTAGTGTTTTCTATTGTTTGTTCCCCAAGCCATTTATAAGTACTTTTTTCGTCTACGTGCCATAATTCGCTATTGTCTCTCTATTTATTAAATATGTCTTTTATGTGTCTAATTTGTCTGTGCTCTACTAACAGTGTTGCGAATCTATTGTTAATATATTTGTTTGACAATATCTAGATTCCCTTTGACAGTAAAATTTGTGACATATTTATTTCCCAGGTACAATTCTGTATCTTCTAATACTTTATTGTTTATTTTCCATATTTCCCAACCCCATTTTATTTTTCCTAATTTGCCATATTCCTATAAATATACTAATTTATGGTCCGAAATGTTCAAGTCTATAATGAGTGCTTTTTATAATTATTTTGCCCCGACGATGTTCCTAAAATTATTTATTTTACTCCCCTGATATCTTTATTATATTCATATGTAAAATTTCACCATCTGCATATTGTGGTCTGTACGTATCTAATATTTTGTATTCGTCCATTAGGTTGTCCATTTCTCCATTAAATCCCTTGTCATTGTTCTTTTCTGTCTATATTGTCTCATACCCAATTACAGTCTCCTCCCATCCAATATACAATCTTCCTTTGTGAATTTGTATATTTAATTGCTTATATATATATATATATATATATATATATTATATATATATATATATATATATATATATATATATATATATACTATGTGAAATAGTCTCCGTCTTAAAATTTATCCCTCATCACTCCTTTCCCATTTAACCCCAGTGAAGATGCCTCTGTATGTGTGTAGATGTTATAGAGTGAACCTTGTGAGTGGGAAAGCCGAAATTATTGAAATCATAAATCCATTATTAAACATATTCAGCATTCTTTGTGAGTTTATGTTATGGCTGATGCGGCTGTCACAAAAATGTACATTTCTTCTCAAAGTATAAGTTGACATGACGTAATAGTAACGCGTACAAACAAACTAAACAAACTTCATTCATATTTATCTAATTCCAAGCTTTTTGTGGACTACAACCTACATGAAAGTTGCACATATTGATGCAGAGTAGATTCATTTGTAGTCCATGTTTGTTTGTACGTACAGAGTGGTTGCTTTCATATTCGATGTTATGTTTGGAAACCTTAAGCTCATCTACCCTGAATCAATATAGTACCTTGTGATAAAGGTCATAGCATGCTAATGGTCTGTAATCTTTGTTATGAATATACTATTTATGGCAAGTAGTGTTGAAAAATAAATATGCTCCTGTTGTAAAAAGAATGGTTTGATATCAAGGTGGACGCAAATCATATTTTAATCAAGCAGCAAAGAAACTATTTAAGACGAGCACACAATAATAATAAATTCTTCAAACTATCGATACCTACCCAACCATGAGAGCAACAGTAACTATAAATAATTATATTTTATGAACCTTCTAACTATCAGATATTTCGACTTATTCTCAGTTGTATATTTAATCTATTGATATATTTATTTATAGGTGAATATATTTGATTTTCTGTGTTAAATATTCTCTGACGTAGGATTGTAAGTTAAGTGCAGTAGCACCGCCACAACAAGTTATTAAGATAACTAATTAACACACTACGAGTTGATGCATAATCCATGCAAAATCATACACTCATAATTGATATACACGGATAACTCGCGAACAACGGGGCCGCAAAGATAGACAGCCCTATTAGCGACGGCGATAGTTAAGGACGGACATCCAAATATTGAAAACAATCGCTTTAAATCGAAAAACATTGGGGGGTGGGGAGCGCGGCTTTTGGGAACTGGCTGTTAATTGGCTGAATACTCATGTTAATTCACGTCCACACTAATTTGATCACTCGCATTTTATAATGCAATTGTTCGTTATTCTCTTTAAATATTTTTTTTTCGAATGTCCAACACATTAAAGATCGTTCCAACTGGTTTCAGCAACCATAGCGTGTACGCGAAAAAGAATGTGTATTACGGAATAAGATTCATTTTCTTAAAAAAGAAAGTGACTTTTATCTCGCAAAGATTGATGGAAACGTTGTGAATAAATATAACGTAGTGGTTGCTTTCGTCTAGTGCGTACATTTAAACCGTATTTGGTAATCTAATTGTCTTATATTTTTTTATCTCTTTTCTAAAGATATGGTTGTTGGTTGTTTAGTCAATAATGAGAAATACGGCCAGTATTATTGGTGGAGGATGAACCCAGAAAACCTCCAGAGAGAACCACCGACACATGAGCAGTTAATGGCAAGCCTTATCACATTAACTATATTAGCCGAATCTTAGATTCGAACCCACGCAGACAGAGGTGAGATGGTTGTGACCCGTAACGTAAAGCGCTTTAGACCACTCTGCCACTCACCCCCTCCCACATGTTAAAGCTGGGTTATTTCTTGACGTTATTGGGTATTTACTTTATCGAATTTGTTGATCACCTGCATAAAGAAACGTTTAGCATAAGATTATAATGGTGTGACAGGCACATACAATATAAAAATAGAGGTGTTCTCGGCAAATTTTAACAGTTCTTTACATATTGTAGAAGTCGGAATTAAGTTGTAATATGAGAATAGTACGCGACTGTCACGACGGAAAAAACCTAGTACACAACAAAGAATATACTGTTATCTGACTATCCAGAGAAGAAAGAGGAAGGAAAGGATATATAGGGAGAGGAGAGTTGGGGAAAATGGCGGAAATGTAGAAAGCAGAAAACAGACTCCATTTTCTGGAGAAGAACTAAACATACCGTATTGATCTTAGTTTGCTTAATTTACATGTTTAAATCATACACAGTATTTATAAAATGTGTGCACTTATTTGTATTATTGCTAGTAGTTAAAATTACGCTACATTTTATGATGAACACTGCCCTATAAATATTTATGAATTTCAGTATGCATTTTCATTTCTCTGATTGACTCAAAACATCCAAAATTGTAAAATTTAGATTTGTATAAACGACAAACGATGACAGTTCCATTTAAAGAAGCATACACGGTCGTATGGATTTCCCCTCTAAAGTTAAAGATTGCCGACTCGTAATTTAATCACGTATCATCTATAATTGTCCGTTTGGTGGTGGAAATAGTCGGATGACATCACGACTGTCAGTTTGGATGCTTTCGCGGTAACGTCTTTAATAATACAATTATTTATTGATGTTGCCGATTGGATGTAGAGAACAATTTCGACTGCTTTGGTAAAGATCCCAATACATTTTCTATCACTTTTTGCAGTTCCTCAGCCACGGTCACAGTTATGGTCAAATAGTGTCATGTATCCATTCAAATTTTCTTAACACATATAATATGTTAGACGCTAAAGGAGCAAATCATGACATACCCTTTAATATTATGTACTGTTGGTGAATTCATAGCACATACGTTAACTTCTCTATTCAATTGTAACTGAGAAAGAGTTGAGGAATAAATAATATCGTTAATTTGGATTTATTTCATACATGGGAAATACAGTTAGAAACGTTTCCTGTAATATTTCACATGTATCCTTTTTTGAGCCATCTTTTAAACAATATTGATTTCAGGAGCTATCTTTCTGACAATATTCCCGTCCGTTAATATTTACTGACCGTGAGCGATCATCACACAGGCACGTATGAAGTGAAAAAATACAAAGTAGTCTTTTCATGTACACTTTCAATTTCACCATACTGATACAATCTCGCATCACTCTCTATCGGATCCATCTGGTTTGCTGAAATCCTAGCCCTGTGGTCTTTTGACTCGAGATTCAATCGCACCTCGAGATTCAGAGAACAATCCAAACATTCCATGTCGGTAAAAGGAAATATATGATCACATATACGTCTTCAAACAAAGTGAAAAATATATGTACATAACTAACGTTTCTATTATGTATAATTTAGATTCAATTTTTTTAGAAATTGTTTTAACAGCTGCTTTTTAAGTTATATACACATTATTTGCGTTGTCTTTACTGCATGGATTTTTCTTTGACAGCTTTATGATGAGCGGAATCGAAATGTGGATGAAGACATAATGTTCCGTTGCAATATATGCTTAATGTATTTCCATAGGCCACGCTCTATAACTATCACTTCATCTCTTGCCGTGCGCTCTAATCATATATAGCATAACTACATTCAGGTTTTAATAATCAATAAGATATATTAAACAAATATATCATAAATGAAGATGTAGATGGGAAACATTCGTTAGAACTTGGAATATCCGTCCTTGCTGTTTCAAACCTTTTGTTAAGAATTATGATTGTCACGTTAGCTATCACACCACACCCCTAAAACGCATCAAGCAAAACAGCTTAGAACTATTTTTTTTCTCACGGTATTCTAGCTTGACTGCATGGTTAATTAAGTTTGTTATATTGCAGCAATCGGATAGATGATCTCAAGATATAAATTGCCTTCCGAAACTGTCATCTTTCAAAATAGGAGATATAGCCAAGCAATATAACAACAATTCAATGTGTTATTGCCCGTATCAAATATAATATAATGTAGCTATGGGGTGAACTCTCGTTCACAATAACCTTGAGAATATACGTATTATCTACACACTGAAGCGAAGCAAACAGTCCAAACAATTAGTACTTTTCCAAGTTCTGTTAAACGAGTTGCAGGAAGGCGAACCCACCAATTTCTAGAATCAATTTTATTAAAAACTTAAGGTTCCAACTAACTATATATATATATATATATATATATATATATATATATATATATATATATATATATATATATAACGCCACACCGAAGCCACTAAGTGACCGAGAGTGTCTCTAATTTGGTTAGTTTACTTTCTTACTGTATTTTATTGTCCTCTGTTTTTCAAGAAGTATGCTTTCGAGTTTACCTGATCTTAACACATAATTGTGTCATTCCTCCCCCCCCCCCCATACTGTTAATTAGGTCAGTAATATATATATCATTAATATGGCACCTGCTGCAGAATCATAAATAGCTAGATAAGCTCGAAAGCGACTATAGGCTCTTAAATAAATTATACCAAATTTGCGAGCGCTCAGGAAACAATTATTTAAACCAATTGTGGATCCAGGAAAGAAAAATATTATAGTAACTGAGGCGACTCAAAAAGGTTTGCGACACTACCTGATGATATTGCTGGCCGTTTTTGAGCATCTCGACCACTATCCTGACAGCCTCCTCAACCAAAACCTGGAATTCAACCTGAACCTCTAAGACCCCAAACCATTTTAACATGTACATTTATACCTGACTTCTTTGCCGATATCAAAACCTCAAAGTAATTGATATTGCAGAGTTTATAACCTGAGTAAGGTGATTCTCTAAATATTGCTACTTGGCGAAATAATATATATTATGCATATTTACTAATACTCCTCCGATTTGAAGTGATGATGAAGTTGGTTATGTTTATACACTTAACTTGGCAGTAGATGAGTATATTAGACACAAAAGTCAAGAAAGGAGACTAAGAGGGGACGAAATTAAGCAGCAACTAGAAATTGCAAAAACAGAAAGAAAAACTCTTAAAACAAGTAAAAACAAAGCAGTTAGAACAACAGGTGAAGAATAAGTTTATGAAGTAGACCATGTCCTCCCCGGTGCCACCGAAAGTGGTATTACTACTTAAGAAATCTATTTTTTTTACTGAAGTAAGTGGCCTTATATATTGTCATAACATCATTAGTTCTGATATAAATCGATTAGATATTCTGATTGGAGGAAAACGGGCTGGTAATAATTCCACAAAAAAAAATAATAAACCTCCTGATATCTGTCAACGATTATTTTCAGGATAAAGTATGAATATTAATGTTTATCGGGAACACATCGATGAAATATTTAAAGATTATCACAATGATTAAATATATGGATAAAATGCAAAAAAGTTGAGTATACGCAATGCTCAATTTGGACCTATAATAACCAGAGTGATAACTTCGGGATTACCAGCCTATATATGATGTTCGTCAGTGTTTATTTAAATCTTAAATCCCCAAATCAATACCAATTGCACAGCATCAGCGAGTGAAAGCTATCGACTTTGTTCGTGATAAAGTTCCTGATTATATTTGTAATGTCGCCGATAAACGATATATGCAAAACCATTTGTTCAGAATTACGATTGTTGGCTATCATCTCCCACCCCTAAAACTCATCAAGCAAAACAGCCTACTTTCTTCTCACGGTATTCTAGCTTGAATGTATGGTTAATTATGTTTTCTTTATTGCAGAAGTCGGATAGTTGATCTCAGTCCGTACATTGCCATCTGAAAGTCTCACCTTTCAAAATAGGAGATATAGTCAAGAAATATAAAACCTTTCAATATGTTATGGTTCGTATCAAATATAATATAATGTAGTTATGGGGTGAACTCTCGTTAACACTAACCTTAAGAATACACGTATTATCTACACAGTGAAGTGAAGCAAACAGTCCAAACAATTAGTACGTTTCCAAGTTCTTTTAAACGAGGAGCAGGAAGGCGAACACACTAACTTCTAAAATCCATTTTAATTGAAAACTTAAAGATCCAACGAACTATATATATATGATTTAGATCCTTACTATATATCATTAATATAGCAACTACTGCAGAATCATAAATAGCTAGATAATCTCGAGAGCGAATAGTGAATCTTAAACAAAGTATACCAGTCAGTGATTCTATCAGACAAAAATTACAAGCGAGTCAGGAGTCCCAAGTATAATTTGCAGACACTCTAGAACAATTAATCAAACCAATTGTTGTTCCGGGAAAAAAATTGTTATATCAACTGAGGCGACTCAAAATGTTTGAGACATTACTTGTTGATATTGCTGGCCGTTTTTGAGCAACTCGACCACTACCCTGACAGATTTATCAACCACAACCTTTTATTCAACCTGAACCTCTAAGTCCCCAAAACAATATAACAGATGTAGCGGTATCTAATAATCGTGGCTATAATTCTTTTAAGAGAGCCTGAACACTTTCTTCTCTCTCTCCCTCTCTCTCTCTTACACCATGGACATTGACGTTCCTTAACTTATGAGTAATTCCTTCTCATAGCAAGAAATGAGAAGAAAGTTATCATAAGCTAATAGCAAACTTACTTAACAAACATTTCACAACAGAACCACCGACCAACTAGAAGCTACTGGCAAGCCTTATCACATAACTATATTAGCCAAATCTTAGACTCGAACCCACGCTTACAGAGGTGAGATGTGATCTGTAACGTAAAGCGCTTTTACCACTCGGCCTCTCACACCCCCTCCCACATGTTGAAGCTGGTTTATTTCTTGACGTTATTGAGTATTTCCTTTATTTAATTTGTTGATCATCTGCATAAAGAAAAGTTTAGCATAAGACTATGATGGTGTGACTAGCATGTACCATGTAAACATGGAGGTGTTCCAGGGAAATTTTAACAGTTCTTTATTTTTTGTAGAAGTCGAAATTAAGTTGTAATATGAGAACAAGCGACTGTCATTACGGGAAAAAAGCCGAATACACAACAAATAATATACTGTTATCTGACTGTACAGAGAAGGACGAGGAGGGAAAGAACATATAGGAAGAGGAGAGTTGCGGAAAATGGCGGAAAGGTAGTAAGCAGAAAACAGACTCCTTTCTCTAGAGAAGAACTAAACATACCGTATTGATCTTAATTTGCTCAATTTACATGTTTAAATCATACACAGTATTTATAGAATGTGTGCACTTATTTGCATTATTGCTAGTAGTTAAAATTACGCTACATTCTTTGACGAACACAGCCCTATAAATATTTATGAATTTCAATATGCATTTTCATTTCTCTGATTGACACAAAACATCAAAAATTGTAAAATTTTGATTTGTATAAACGAAAAATGATGACATTTCCGTTTAAAGAAGCTTGCACGGTCTTGTGGGTTTCCCCTCTAAAAGTAAATATTGCAGACTCGTAATTTGATCACGTATCATCTATACTTATCATTTTGGTGGTGGAGATAATCAGATGACCTCACCATTGTCTGTTTGGATGCTTTCGCGGTAACGTCTTTAATAATAAAAGTATTTATTTATGTTGCCGATTGGATGTAGACAACTTTTGCGACTGCTTTGGTAAAGCGCCCAATATATTTTCTATCACTTTTAGCAGAGCCTTAGCCACTGTCACACTTATGGTCTAATCGTGTCATGCAACGATTCAAATTTTTTAAGACATATAATATGTGAGTTGCTAAAGGAGCAAATCATGACATACCCTTCAACATTATGTACTGTTAGTGAATTCACAGCACATACTTTACCAAAGCAGTCGCAATTGTTCTCTACATCCAATCGGTTCTATTTGTAATGTCGCCGATAAACGTTATCTACAAAACGAAGATAGATTAGCACATTTAATATGATGACAACTTACACCAGAATAAATAATATGCACATAAGTTATGTTTATTGAAGAAGAAGCAGAACTTGAGTTGATACTCCATATGCAGATAAGTTCAATGTTACAAATCATTATTAAGTTTTTTTCATCAATATGATCGATCACAATACCATCATTAATATGGCCGTGACAACATTCGACTATAAATCGGATACATTTAGATGATGTTTTTAAATCACAAAACTGCAGATAACATGTATTTCTGAAATCATCAACTGATGTTCGTTTTGTATCGACATCGTCTAATGAGAGCATCACGGGATGTTTCGCAATTTTCGATGATAGGATGTTTACAAAATTCCTTTTTATCTTTTATATATCATAATTGACTAAAAAAATTAATTGAAAAATCTTGCAATATTATCTTAAGTGTTTCTTATAACGTTGTCCCTATTACCTTTTTTACTTTTTTCATTATACCACTTCTTCACTCTGTACGTTTTAGCACCATATTGCACATACAACTGTATTCCTACACCAACACCATATTCGAACATGGTTTTGGTACTAGACTTCCACTTTATCTATATTTGCTTTAATTATAATATGGAGGAGATCGGACATTACGATCAAGCCTTATAAGTGAACTTTTGATCTTGATAAAAGAACACCTCGCATAACGAGGCAAGTTTTGGTTGATCGCCAATATTTGTGGCGTCATAAAAGATTTTCGCAACGATGGTGCTTCATGTGTGGTCGGAATTCAGATTATTAACAATAAAGATGTTATTGATGCTTAAAAGTACATTGATCAAACGCGATAATTATTATATCGACGAAAGCATATATATTTTTAGATTAAATATTATTAGGGAAGTATATGATACGTTTATTATCAGTGGAAAACTTGTTCCTGTACTTTAAAATGAAAAAATCGCCGTATTGAGTCAACATTACAAACCAAGAATATTCACTAGTATTTAAAAACCGTATCATAAACAAGCGTTTCATGCAACCATCGTTATAGGCCATTTATCCGTGCAATAATTAACCCAGCGTTAATAATCCAAGCAAAATTAAATTTTCGAAAAATACATTTTGTATAAAATGGAATACCTAGAAATGGCTTAACTTATCTAGGACATATATATATATATATATATATATATATATATATATATATATATATATATATATATATATATATATATATATATATATATATAAGCGAGTGGGATGAATTAATTAAGGCTAAATAAGAGAAAAACTAAAAATATCGCTAAAAAAACCACAAAAATTCCCAATGATAGTAAAAATAATTAATATGAGATTTCACACGATTCGAAAGATTATAAAGGTTGGTGACATCGTTAACCGTAACGTGCTCGCGCAAATGTATACTCCCACGAAATTAAACTGTCATATTCTACCATGAAAATATATTTGATCTTATTAACAAAATAAGTCAGATTTATCCTTAATCGGATAGTAATTTCAGTATTTTGAAGAGAGTGAAGTTTAAACAATATGGAAGTATTTGTATCGAGGGATGTCGGCGACTATGTTGAACAATTAATGATTTTTTGTTTTAATGGTCCATATGATTCGCTTCTATAGAGCCATTTGAGTTTGCTGAAAATCAGCATCCGAATAAATGATTGGTTTAGTAGACATTTGTCATAACAAACATTGGACTTCAATAGGTTTTGTAGGACTTATGAACTATGCAAAGTACTTATCCATTTGAATGTGAGCGAAAACATTATTTCAGATGGAAGCAGACCGACGTTTGATTGCCATAACAAGGAATTATCCCGTTGCATGTCCTGATACTACTGATTATAACAATAAAATAGCAAAATATCTTGGCAGTGAAATCATCTGTTAAATGTTCGCCTGGAGGATGATATGGGCATAAGCGACATTGTACGAGAATACGTTTCGATGATCCTAAGTTAGATTACATACGTGCTAATATAATGCAAACATCTACTTATATCTCAAGAAATATAATTGCAATTAGATGTTACTATATTAGGAGCAATTGTGGATTATATTGATGGTGAGTCAACGCTGTTTATTACATTTCAGATTTTCATTACTTCCGTACATTTTGAAAATTTATTGTACATGGAGAATAAATCTTCTACATTTGCAGTTAGAGTCGCCACACATTTAAATGATATTATTAAATATACAGGATTGCAAAAATAAACAATTATACCTTGGAAATGTTGCATTATTGGGTTAATGGTGAATAAAACGTGAAAATACACTCAATTATTCTCAATGGGCCGACGATGAATTTAATGGTCAAGATCGCAGAAATAAACAGATGTCAATATTATCATCAAAACCATCTGTAGATGATTATATAACTATACATAAGACTGTTTATCTAAACTGACAATGATGTTCTGTCTTATTGAAACATTGCAGCAGATTTCAATTAATACGGCTATATAAACACCTACACATACACTTCTTCCGATGTTTAGGAGACGAATGGACTCTTAATTGAATGGGCGTTCGATATTTTCAGCGAGTATTATTGGGGATGATGTATACACAGCTTCACTAGAATCGTTAAATTATTTCTTGATTGTTTGCTGTCATGTGTGGAGATCATATTCAACCACCACCTGTTGGTGGATTATCTCAACACGAATGTTTAAAAATGTTAGTAGAGCATTATTAACAAATAGCTGATGAGCACAAGGCGCTGAATCCCGAAATAAACGATTTTTAGAACTTAAAATACTACCAAATACACTGTAGTCTGAAATAATGCATTAGATAATTTCAGAAACTCTTGTAAGTAAGTTTTGGAACTTATGGGGAGCAAATTACTTGACAGTTGCAAGGAGACAGATTAGTCTTGATTTACTACAGCAGAAGTTATATCATTTGGTAAGGAATGGCATTCAGAATTGAATGTATCATTGTATTATCAACCAGCAGATACGCTATGGAAGAATATCGATGTTACTACACCAGAATCCTCAACAAAACAATATATTTTGTTACATTATATTGTTTTAATTTATGTCAGTGTTGTTACCAGCGCTTTAACTATATTTAATCTCCGTGGACGTTATGATACCCCAAAACGATTCATTCATCACAAGTTCTAACCATCTACCATACAATTGTTTCGATCGTTGCTTATCGTGTCAAATGGTCAAACTTTGTTTATCTCGCAGTGTCTCATCAGACAATTATCTTAGTTGTGGAGGGTTATCAGATACTGTAGAGAAAATAGTTATCAAACTGCTGATGGTAATGGCGATGATATAATAATAAACATTTGTTATAAACAATATGATAACAAATCAGCGCGACATCGATCCTAGTGAAGAATATATCATGATATTAAAACGATTAAAGAATAATCATTGTGCGAGCTGGAACACGATAATGTCGTGGCACATATTTATTCTTCAAGGCCATTTACCGTAGATAGCATTAAAAGCAGTCATGGTCTTACGTGCTAAAATGTAATGCTGACCCTTCTTGGGTGCAAACTACATAGCGGTTTTGGCAAAAATGCTGCTAGTTTACAAAAGTGAACGTAGTGGTAATGTCGTGTCTTCAGGAATTATTTGTAATTGTTCACATAAGAATTAACGTTGAGGATAAGTTTAATCAGGTATGTATAATACGGGTCTTCCCGTGGGTCTTAATATGTATGATATTTTATGTGTGTATGTATAGTTACACTCTAAATATAATCAATCGCTCTTCTTTAACCATCTTTAAGTTCACCGGGTCCATACAAATATTCTACAGTCACATTAACTAACATTGGTTGTTTGAAATGTCATATCGTTGTATTGGTATATGGTTTGGTGTTTGACTTTTCGGGTTTCATAGAAATTGAGCGCGTAATTGTATTATTTAATTCACCTATTGTTACGTATATTTAATTTAAGTCATTTACTTTTGTTTTAACTGTTTTTTGTCAGATTCAAATTTTACATTTTAAGTTTAAAATTCATTAATTGGGAGATATTTTTTTTTAAAAAGTAAGATGACCTGTAAACACCAGATGTTGACATCATTTCTGACCTACCTTCAGAGCTGTAAACAAGCTTTAAAAATGATTGGTTGATTCCAAGGACATTATTTAGCTTTGTTATAAACATCTTTCTATTTTTAGTTCTTGAGAGTAAAAATAACTGATTCTCATCTGGTTAATACGGTTTGCACGAGAGTTTTTGAACGTACATTTGTTCTAAAGATTCTAGAAGATCATGTGACCCCTACCTTGTTTACGTAAAAACAGGTTCATAAATTATGTCTTGGAGCGAACTATAAGTAGAAGTTGATCTGTTAAAATATTAAGTTATGTTGAAGTTGAGTTATTTTAAATTACTTTGTACTGGAAATTATTTCTATTTGTTTGGGTCAAGAGGATTTCTTTTGTTATTGATATGGAAAACATTTGTGCTCATTGAATTTCATAAGACCAGAACTGACTTCATCACGTGACATTGTAATCCATCTTGGATGCTTCACTTAGATTCTAACTGGGACATATTAGGAGATTTTATTGCCAGGATGTTTGCAATTTCACTAGTGGATTATATTTTTAATTATTTTTGGATTAATTTTGGAATTGATTTTTAAAACCGTCAGTTTATTTTTCCTTTCTGGAAAATATTTGTGCTCAATAAATTGTTTATTAAGTTTTTACAAGCTTGTTATTTTCACTATTTCTTTGTTCCTTTTTATTCGAGCCTAATCACGTAATACTATTACAGTTAATAATCTTGTAACCCATTCGCGAGAACTCATCTCCTTTTGAATATATTCACGTCCCATATTGATATTCAAAATACCGCCCAGCAAGTGTTCAAATAAATTGCTTAACATTACTTGATCACGTTGAGTTGGGGAATGTCCTTGTCTATATTCGACATTATGTATTTTAATCAACGAAAACACTACATCAGAATCAACTTTATATAGATGTGTCTATGGTGAACCTATTCCTGGTCCAGATACTCGCCGATCTATTCGTTCAAACGCAAAAGCAACTTCAATAGCTGTAATTGGTGAAAGCGGTTCTGCTTCTTTATATCTGCTTCCAACGTCAATTACAGTTTGCGAATATTTGTATATTAATTGACTTATGTTGAATAGTATCGTGTGGCAAAATGAGTATATGAACCTGATATAATTCAGTTGAAACACTGACTTTAGCATGAGTGTACCGATTCGTTTAGGCGCCGGTATACACATTTGCCATATAGCAAGTAATGCTAAATAATTTTCAACAACATAACGTGCACCATTTGATGCAACAGCGCGCTTACTATTCGTTGCTCACCCTCATACAATTTATATTTGACTATATTAAACCAATTCAATAATAATAATAATAATAATAATAATAATAATAATAATAATAATAATAATAATAATAATAATCGATTGTTTAATTACCAGCCCAGGATGCTAGTTTATCTTTGATCGCAGATCTTGTTAACCAATTAGCTACTGAATCTCGAAAAGGTCTATATTTGTACAAACGTTAATGCATGAATTACTTTAACATATGCAACATGTCACTAATATAAATCTTTACATTTAGACGTTAAATCATGAAATGGACACGCTTTATCCGTTTGATCTATCGGATAGATACCAGGTCTTGTTTATCAAGCCGGATATCAAGTCAGGTTCCATGTCAACAAAACGTAGATCCCGGAATATGTTTTTCTATTGGAAATTGAACCCATAGATTTCTTAGTAATTTTCCCAATTAAGTCGTTTTTCTCACCATCTATTTCTTGTCATTGAGACATGTTTATTTTTTCTTACCACATTTAAAACAGGTGCTAGTAAATGCAAGCCTTTTTTGCGCTGCATTATTGTTATTACTTTTTCTGTTGGGGTTGGTGCTTTACATTCTACTTAACATATATACCTAATATCAATAATGTTTCTATAAGATTGATTACGTTCATTTCTCAGAGACACGGAAGCATGAACCAGCCCTAACTAATTCTACCATAACTATTAGGATAGGTCCATTTTAGTATGGTAGGGTATAATTACTGCTTAAATTGTTAATGAGATGGCCCAATTCGTATAAGTTGTATTTAGTAGCTCCGTCAGTTGATAATCAGCATTGCTACGAGGTGATTCAAAATTTTAATGAAAACACGCCTCTGTTGGACGAGGTTGGAAATGTTAATGTTTCAATTATCACTGATATCAATGAAACTCAATATGTAGATGACATTAATGGATTTATTAATAATGTATTAGTATAAAATGACGTAATCCTGGACTAGCAATACAATTAAGTTAGGAAATTTTCCCGAGGAAGACAAAAGACACTGAAGTTCAGTATGTTATTCTGTGATATGCACAAGTAAGTGATCAGATATAAGTGTAATATTTTTTGTGTTTAATGGAGCTGATACGCCTACTTTGACAAAAATTCATCCGACTTGCTGTTCTGGGGACATTTATATACTACTTATTAAAAACTTCATTTGACATGCGCAATCTACCCCACATGGATGTATAACAATACATTTACACAATCATCGATCACGATATCATATATGTATTGACAACGATTTTGTTGACGCTATTATACTAATGATATACTTCACACACGCAGGGAGGGGCAGGACTAGAAATACGTGCCACGGCAGGTAAACTGACGTGCCTACTTATTGAAAAACACCACAGACAATATTACAGTTTTTATAAAAAAGAACAATTAGAGAAACGGTCAGTTAGAGTTTTCGTTTTGGCAGTATATACCTACATTTTTCATTTAGTAAGAGGCTTTAGGTTTCAGAAAAGACATAGACGTTTGTGAGGGATCGCCGTCCCTGCTACTCGTTTCACATGCATTGGAAAAGCCCGAACTGTTTGAATTGTTTGATCCAGAATGAAGATAATACGCGTATTCTCATGGTTACGGTTAACGAGAATTCATCCCATATTTATAATTATTATAAAAGATACTGTCCATAAAACAATGAATAATTGCTGTATTACTTGGCTATCTCTCTTATTTTGAAAGGTGTCTACATTCAGGGGGAAATTTTACCGATTGAGATCAACTTACCAGTCGCACCCGTGGATATTAACTGTAAGGAATATGCATTTGCAATATTAGAGCACATAACTAACCAGCCAATCACGCCAATATACCGTGAGCAGAAAGTATCACGAAAAGGTGTTGCTTTCTGAATACCGCGATTTGTCAAGGGCATAACAGCTGACATGACGAGTATATGTTTGAATTAAAGGTCAGACAAATCAAGGACAGATACGTCAAGTTCTAATGAAAATTTCCCAGTAACATCTTCAGTTAAACTTTATTTGTTTAATATGACTTATTAATTTGGTATACCTGATTATAGTTTGAGAATATTCGGACAGTTAATAACTTATTTCCGTCCAAGCTCTCAAACCGATAGATTTATTTTTAAAAAAATGACACGGTTAGTAATTGTCCCTAAAATACCTTATGATTCGGTCATCTCTATGAATGGTAAAGTAAATTATCTAATTTTTCAACACAAATTTGAATTCCATTTTTACAATGGATAAATATGATCGCTGAGCGTCATTGTGCCAAAATGGTGTGGAAATATGGATCAGCAAAGTAAATATTTCATGCTTCGATGACAATAACTATAAAACTGAATCCTCCAACAGTAATATGAGCAGGTTTTATGAGGAAGTATAACTACATGATTGTAATTTGCCTGCGTTGCAATTTAGCAGACTAGGGGCAAAGAAACATGTATGTTTGTAATCTGAATGTTCCTTGCCTTATTTTCCTAATTATCAACGATGTTTGAACTATGATTCAAAATCACCAATCAAATATCTTTTATATAAAGTATCGAATATTAACAACTATAAGACCGTGTTAATATAAAAATGGGAATAACGCTAAGGACTAGTTTAACAGAATAACCTATTAACGCTTCAAATGAGGATTAGAAAATAAACGTCTGACATAAAAATATAATGGTGCGAGAAGTTTTCTTTGGTATATATTTTTTTGTGTTTGACACAGATCGAAGTTTCAAGCATTTTAACAAAAGCTAATCATCATGACATTGTTATCCCCAACATAGCTATAGATCGAACGATACAGAAAAAATCCGATAAAGATATATTATATTCGGCTTATATCACGTAGGTGGAACACGTTGGTTCAAGCCAACTGCCCTTAATGGAGTTGTTGATCGTTATATTCTCACATTTATACAACACAGACATAATTATTGGGTTCATAAGGTATACGAAGAAGAATGAATTTTATTGTTTTGTAAAGAGTATTAAAACTGAAAACTGGGTAGTTGGGTGCACACATAATGTTATCTGCGTCGACTAAAACTTTCAAACCTTTTTAATAATGGTACAAATGTTCTTTAATTTAATAATCGTGTATTTGCAGATTCTTTATATATATTTTTAAACTCTTATTCTTGGGAGAAAGTCAAGATTATCTGCCGAATTATGTTTGTTTGTTCAGCAGTGTTTGGCTAGGTTTAGGTTTTGTACCATTTTAATGGTCAAATGCCCGTTCTCTTGCATTACACTGTTTATGTGGTTACAATCTTTCAGACAGTTTTAAATCACATTTAAATATAAAGCAGATAATAATCTTTGATTAAGTGACCTGATTTCCAACGAGCATATTAAACATTAAAAAATGTTTTAACTATATGATGATTCGTCTTTCGCTGCTCTTTAAAGGGATTTACAAATGGTTTTATTTCGTTATGATCTATTAAGAGCATGATTGTGTGTTGAATTATATACAAATTTATATTGTTTATTTGTTTAATATATCTTGTTTAAAGCATCATAATTTTCAAGCAGTACCACACACACACTATTCTTTTCAGCTATTCTTTATTCACATCACATATATCACCCGCCATTGTATATCAGCATTTTCTTGAAATAGTTGAATTTGAAGCAAATAACATGAACAATTAGTGTAAATTATATATCTGAATAGTTACGATTATAATTGTAAGATTTGAAGTCAAAAGCCTAAACCTTTATTTCAATTTGTTGTTTTTTTAAAAAATTTATTTGAAGATTGAGGTGCAAACAATGAGTAAGCAAATATAATCTCCAATGGATCGCGGGTTGCCATGAATTCAACAACAAAATATAAGTTTACGTCTTCAGATGGAAGCAACACAAGCTGTCCGGTTCAGTGAACACATACACACCTAAATTGGTTGAGGCGGATCATTTGTGTAGAAAACAACCGGTTTGACTGTCTATTTCACACCATTCAGGGTCTGCAATTGTAAATGCCTAGGGATACATGGATTTAAGTAAATGTTTAGTTAAAAATAGTGAAGCATTGACGCGCTCCAGAACCTCTGTGCTGGGTACCATTTCCCGCCACAAAATGTTGTTTGTGCTGGAAAGTCATTTTCTGTTCTGTCAATAATCAATCAGGGTCATTGATTATTTGTATTGTCTGTATGTGTCTTTATACAATGGAAATGAAACAATGCGGAAATAGCTGGAATGAAAACCATTGAACCATTATTGGAAAGCAATTTAATTTTCAAAATTTCAACATTTTTTGTCACAGGTAGATTGTAGTTTCGAATTAAAATAACTGGTCAGATAAGATGTATATTTTATATTTCAAAATCCATCAAATGTTTCGGAGTCTTGGCTATGTGTGATAATCACTGATACGAATATAAAATTTCTTTACTTAAAGGGAATTAATATTATTGTTAAGTAAGTTTATTCAGCTGCATTTACGGACATATTCTCTTGCTTACTGGTACAGTATTGATGCTTCGTCACTCAATGTACCTCTCGAAACTACCACTGTGAACATTACATGTTGTAGGCACTACTTATATGTCATGAAAACACTTGAATTTATGTATACGACAAAACACTTGAATTGATGTATACGACAAAACACTTGAATTGATGTATACGACAAAAGACTTGAATTGATGTACACGACAAAAGACTTGAATTGATGTATACGACAAAAGACTTGAATTGATGTACACGACAAAAGACTTGAATTGATGTATACGACAAAAGACTTGAATTGATGTATACGACAAAAGACTTGAATTGATGTATACGACAAAACGCTTGAATTGATGTATTCGACAAAACACTTGAATTGATGTATACGACAAAAGACTTGAATTGATGTATACGACAAAACACTTGAATTGATGTATACGACAAAAGACTTGAATTGATGTATACGACAAAACGCTTGAATTGATGAATTCGACAAAACACTTGAATTGATGTATACGACAAAAGACTTGAATTGATGTATACGACATAACACTTGAATTGATGTATACGACATGAGTATATAATATTTTAGAATAAACTTGCTCGGAATAACATCATTTACTAGTATAATATAATTACAATATACACGTGATACATACACATTATGTTCAGCTTGATCAGGAAAATACACATTCTTCTATAGATAGATTTGATAGTTCCGTTTTTTTAAATTACGAAACTCAAGTCTATGTGATTGTGTTCGTGTATATATATGTGTGAGCAGCAGAGAGGGTGAACCCTACAACGAGCGTAAAAGCGTCGAAATTGTAAAAAAGCGTCGACAACCAACGCACAAAACCAAAGAAAAGCATCGAATCGCAAAAAAAGCGTCGACAACCAATGCTTCCTCGTCTACGCCAGCGTCGTTGTCATTCACCCTCTCTGCTGCTATGGGTTAATAATTTTTTTACGAGTTCAACCGAATATTTGATCGAGTCCGATACGATATCGTGTCCGAGGGTCATGCAAATTTATTGTTATAAATCCGTACGGGGTTGACTGAGCATTACTAAAGAAATTTCTAAATTGATTATGATCCATATCACCGCAGCACCATGTCTGCCAAATATTTCTAAGAGTATGAGTATCAACTCCGTTGAATATAGACAATAAATTGCAGTTACCTCTGATCACTTTTGGAATCTGAGTGTAGCGTTGAGTGACATATATCACATCAGTGTTTTTATGCCTGCCTCGGGAAAATATTCTAGCAGGATTTTTTTGTTTATCTAACATCACATCGTCGTATACGACTAAATTGTCAATACTTCCATCGAGATCTTCTACTGATGGCGCCTCGTCAATATCGGTTATAAAATCAATGGCGTTCTCACCGCTAATTTCTGATGCATTCTCGTTAAAATCCTTTAACACTTCATAGCATCGTTGATCATCTACGCTAGGAGCAACTAAATACAACTTATCCCACTTCATCCATCTCATTATTAAATTGAGCAACAATTGCGTCTTGCCGGATCCAGATGGCCCGATTATAATCATCCGGATAGAGTTTGGTAGCGCTGCATGATGCTTAACCGGTTCTCTTGCTTTAGTCGCTGAAAAATCAATTATATCCATGTTTCTATACATAAATTATGGATCTATATTGTGTGAAGTGTAAAACGCGCACTGGCACAGATGACTTGACGACGATTACAACTAGAAATAACCGATCAGCGCTTTCTGGTAAATGCGTAACATGTGGTACAAAGAAATTTAGATTTGTGTCTATGAGATCTGATTTAAAAAAAAACGAGGAGGTGATATCGCAGCCAAATTGGCAAAGCTCCCTGGAACCCCATGGGCAAAGTATCCAGGAGAAAAACACCTTCCAAGATATAGCTACTGTGGACCGGGAACACGATTAGATATCAGACTTGATGATCAAAATCAACCTCGACGTGGTGAAGAACCAATAAACGACATTGATAAGGCGTGTCACGCTCATGATGTTGCATATAAAAGCAGCAATCTGCAACACAGGCATCTCGCAGATGTGAAATTAATTCATGCGTTAAATGCTATTCCTGATAAATCTTTCAAAGAAAAATTGGCTTCATTTTTGATAAAATCGGCTATGAAAAGCAAATTGATGTTAGGTGCCGGTAATTAATAACAACATGGAATCTATTTACTATTCTCCAAAAGGATACTGGCGGGGTAGCGCTGCAATCAATAAACTCGCTAGCGCTGCAAAAGTGAAAAAAACCACTGCGGCTAATTGGTTATCCAAACCGGCTATTTGGCAAATTTATCTACCAGCGCCTAAACGAGTTAATTACTCGCATTTTGATGTTACCGGACCCAATGAAGTTCATCAGGCTGATATATTATTTTTACCTCATGACAACGGTTACAAATACGCGTTAACCGTAGTTGATGTTGCGAGTCGATACAAAGAAGCAGAACCGCTGAAAACAAAATCATCAACTGAAGTCGCTTCTGCATTTGAAAAGATTTATCGACGAGGTCCTCTGCGTTGGCCAAATCTGTTACAAGTTGATCCTGGCAAGGAATTTCAGGGTGCAGTGTTATCAACAATGAAACATCACAATGTCACAATACGACGAGGGCATACTGCGTTACATCGCGATCAGGCAATTGTAGAACGATTTAATCGGACTCTTGCTGAGCGGTTATTTGGATATCAATACGCAAAAGAATTCATTCAAGAAAAGCGATCCCGGGAATGGGTTAAAAGGTTACCAGCTGTGATTACCGCACTGGATAACGAGATTACTAGAACAATTCACATGAAACCTATCAACGCTATTAAAAAGAAATCTATACCTAAAATGGAAATTCAAGGGATTTCACAAAATGATTCTAGCATTTCTCAGCCCATTCTTGGTAGTAATGTCACTGTTAGGTATTTATACGAACCAGGAGAGCTTGAGGGTGGCACAAAAAGGGCTACTGATCCTATTTGGAGTGTTACCGCGCATAAAATATCCGGCATAACACGATCAACTGGTAGACCAGCAATCTATAGACTGGATTCAACTGCCCCTCAGCGGGGTTTTACTCGACAACAACTGCAAGTAATACCCGAGGATACTCGATTACCACCGCGGGGTCTTAACTAGCACCCCCCAGAGGCATTGTGCTGGCACCCCGGCGCCTGTTGCACTCAAGACATGTTAGCATCACATTATCTCTTGTATGACCAATACTGCTATTTTTTCTATCCACGGTAAATTGTCGAGAATCCCTATCTGACCAACACCAATTCATTACACAATTGCAACTCGCGCAGTGATTATTCTGTTGTTGTCCTAACGCGATTATTAATTCAACATCAATATCAAATTCTCTATTATTTTTTTTATCCTGCTGTTTATAACTAGAAAGTTTTTTTCTGATTATATCCTTGACGTTGTCGGCGCTGATAATATCACTTATTGCATTGTCATTAGGATTTTCAAGGACAATTCTTCTAAGCTGATTTATTTTTCGTACTCTGGATACTGCGAGATAGACTAAATTTGACCATTCGATGCGATTATCTACCATCCAAACAATTGTATCCGATATAGTTAATCCCTGTGAAGAATGTATTGTTGCTGCGTATCCTAGCGTCCACGGGGATTTATTAGCAACTAATGCATCTTCAACGACGCTGATATCAACCAGCATAATATCATTTAATACGAGAATTTGTTTTTCACGCTGTCCTGGAATATCAACTTCTATATTCTGTTTTCGTGTATCCGATGGCCTATAACACAACGGCACTGGAAGTGTTGCAAATTTTTCTTTATTCGTTTCAAATAACTTCATCTGAAGTGTGTCTCTGACTATTTTTCTACTTGCTACTATCAAATCATTTGGTCTCCACGTTTCCCAAAAATCATTCATGGGGGTTTCTGAAATTATTTCACGGGCTATTTCACACTGGATTCTATCCGGTTGTAGTCTAATTAGCGCTTTGAATTCTCGTAATCGTTCATCAAGTGATCTATAATCAGTGGTGATTTCTTCATAATAGTCTACAAAACCCTTTAGCCATTCATGTGGGGATGCACCGATAAATGGCGGTGGTTGGCCGTGATCACCGCACATGACGACTTTTGTGTTTTTGTTTAACAACCATTCAAGAAATGTTTGTAATACATCTAATGGCACTGTGCATATTTCATCCCAAATTATGATTTCAGGAATGAATTTATCACCCATTCGATCAGGAGTCCATGTATCGCCTTTCCATCGAAAAAAACTGTGGTAAGTACAGGCATTTACCCCTCGTTGTATCATTTCTCTGGCGAGTCTGTGAGTTGGTGTTAGCACAATCATGGTTGACCGACGAAATAATTCGATTGCACGAGTTGTCTTTCCTGACCCACCACAACCGTTTAAATAAACTGTCTTGTATCTACATATTGGATCAGATACCGGTGGTGCATTAGAAAATTCTGATTGAATTTCAATACGGTTACAACAAAGATATTTATCATCCATGGTAACGTCTGCGGATTCACAATACTCGTGTAGCGTTTCCTTTTTAAATCGCCAACGCCCCCACGCTTCCTCGGGATCTGTGAATGCCGCTACATCCGATTTGTATTTATTATGTATATACATCGAATCAGTAGCTACTCTAACCGCGGCATTAGGAAATCTATTTATCATCGAAAATAGATTAATACAAGCATAGGCTAGCATAGAACCTCTCAAATGTGTGTACTGGGAATTATATCCATCACAGTAGGTAACAACCGTACCTAATTTCTCACCATTGGATAGAAAAGCATCCTTACGGGATACAAGTTTTCCCTGTTTCGTTAAATCCGTTACAATAAAATCGTATTCTGCGTCGTCTATGATCAACCGCGAAGAGTATTTTGCATTGTCGTATCGTCCACCCTGGGTAAATTTACCGATTATTCTTCGTCCAAAATCCTTTGCTTGTTCTTTTTTAATTTCAAATAACTTCTTAGACCAATTCATGATTTGTTCTTCATTAAAATTCTTCGAATTTCGATCAGGAAATTGTTTTCGCTGTTCTCTAATTATTCTATCTAGATCGGGTTGTGGTAGCCAAACTTCTTTCTGAGCTCGATAGGATATAATCGCTTCACTGACAATTAACGATATTAGCATACCACAATCGATCATATATCTCAATAGCACTATTGGCATCCAGTGTTTTTTCAGATATATGTCTACCAAGCCAAACATAACTACACGGATGTAACCCTGTAGCGAATTCGAATGATATCACACGAGCGAATCCAGTTAAATAAAAATCAGGCAATGGACCATTAATCGCAACACGAGTCATTTCATGCGTGGGGTGTCCAAATCGTTTAAAGTACTCAGCGCATTCTCCATACCCGAGAAAACTTCCAGGATAACACGCGGATATATCAATTGAAATCATACCATCACGTGAGTATTTCGTATTCCACAGTCCTCCATGACCGAATTCGACGCAGCTCGATTTAACATCCTCGAGAAAATCACTTCGTGTTGGACGCCATGAGTTTTTTTCTCTTGCGAAGTGAGCTACCACTGAAGGAATAGTAAAACTATCCGTGAGTAGTTTTTCATGGAAACTCTCCGGTGAAAAATCATTAGCGATTTTTCTCATTCTGTTATCTAATTCTTCAACGCGATATAATTCACCATTTGGTCTTACAAATTGATCAAATCCTATTTCGGGATCTTCATCACTTCTAAGTAACCACACTGACACAGGGTCCTCTTTACACAACGCATGAATAGCATCGAATAATTTCTCTTCATAGAAAACATCCCCGGAAAATTCTTCGGGGATATATCTCACGATTCGTTCTCGTGGAAATATCGTTACTGCAGGTGTCCACGCGTGTTTGTTATGATCAATAATTTGTATTGGCGCTCCATTTTTGTTATATTTCGGTTCGTATAAAACTTCTCCGGTTATCGTCATAACGGTTATTGGGAATCTTAATGATGTTTCTAATTTAGCTATATCAGAAATCTTTGCACCGTGCTGTTTCACTGTCAGTTCCCATTCGGTTATTTTCCTACGTCGCAGATCAGTTAGTTTATTTCCTCGGGATGCATTTGTGAAGTGTTCCATTACCCGTGTTGCTACACAATTCAGTGAACTAGAATACTTCATAGAAGCTAGTTTTGCGATATCGGGTTTATCATTTAGCGGGTATATCCCATAAACGATTGCTGTTACAGGATAAGATCTCTCGTAGTATGGTTTGTCGATTCCAGTTAGAATTCCTGGTTTGGAGTCTCTACTCACAGTGATTGTTTTTTTATTCTTGAGGATTGGTTCAAATTTATCCCTGATAATCCATTTGCCCTCGACTTCGATAATGAATTTTATTCTGAAAAAATACTTCTGTTGGGAATTACTCTTGGATTTCCAGCCAAGATGTGAAATCACTTCAGCTGCTCTTTTATCGTTCATAGTAGCATCGATGTTGGGTACATTGACATCATCATTGATAATTCGAAATGTCGACCAACAGTGTACTGCACCGTCTCGGTAGAATTCATTAAAACAGTCTCTGATTTTACCCAGTATAGTTCTATCACCGATTAGACGTTTTGGCGTATCAGAGACTCTATCGAGATTGAATTTAACATTTTTCCAAGGCGTAATTTTCGATAATCTCTTGAACTCCTCCATACTATAATTAAAACAAGCATTTAAATGAAGGATTTATGTATAATGAATCACTGCAAATGGCTTATGATTGGATCAACGACACCGTGTAACAAATCATGCAGAAGCGAATTCTGTGGGTATCATATGCAAAGTTTTCGTCGTGGAAGCCTTGGTCCGTTACCTTGCATACGATGTGGGGTTGGGGTCAGGGGGAAATCTCAGTTGTGTTTGAATTGCGGTGGTAAGCGATACAGGGAGTTGAAGCGTTATTATGATAAAAGAATCAAAAATGGAAAATCATATGAATTTTCAATCAAAAATTCTGACCCTGACTCTGTCAAGGATAAAATTATAAGAACACCCCAAGACTACATCGAAAGATTCTCCAAGGATGTAATCATTAAACCAAACAATGAATTAGACAAACAATAGTATAGTATATAATGAACCAAGAATTCAGACCACACCCTGCGATTACAAATTATGAAGCATCCAGTGATGGTACTGTCAGACACTGCATTTTGAAGAAACCGGTTGGTTCTGATAATGGTATGGGGTATTTGAAGTTTCGCGCTGGAAAGAAATTTTATTACTGTCATCGTTTCGTGTATGAGTGTTTTCATGGATTAATCAAGGATGGTTTTGTTATTGATCACATGGATTCTAATCCAAAGAACAATTCTTTATCAAATCTGCAGGCTATCACACAGAGTGAGAATACCAAACGAGGAGAGACTGGAAAATGCAAAACGGTTGGGAAGAGACCTGTGAAATCTTTGAATACAACAACTAACGAAGAAAAAATATTTCAATCAATAACTAGCGCCGGTAGGCATTTCGATATTTGTGGACCCTCAGTACGATATGTTGCAGAAGGAATTTATCGATCTGCGATTTCAAAAAAGACCGAACAGAGAATTCAATTTATTTATGTCTGATGCGTCATATTTTTCATTTAGAAGTGTATAATCACCATAAAATAATGAATTCTGAAAAAATGAATAGCATTATTGCTGAAATTTCAAAATTGAAAAGTCAGGATATCAAACTATCAGATGGGTTAAATCCTGATCAAATCATGTCGGATTATCAGGATATAGAATACGGAGTTAACACTAACAAGTATATGCTGCCCAAGAAATACGCGTTAATCAAAAAAATTCAGAATTCTATTCGAGACTCTCTTTCATTTTCCAGTGACGTAAGTGTGTTTGTGTCGTTATATACTATCGTAGAAGGAATACGAAAAGAATTAGGTAACGAATACGAACTGAAAAAAGATATCAATTCTAAAGTTAGAAACCTACGAGCGTTAATTCAAGAAAATGAACGAGTTTGACCGTGACCGACCCTCATAGAGATTTTGTTATCGACCCTCCTCAGAGAGATTTTCATTTTTTTTAGCATTTTTTTGATTAAAAATGTTGAAATCAGTGAATAAAAAATCGATGGGCCGTTAATGGATGATCAAAATAGAATGGCGAAAGTCACATAATTATCTATTTTTATAGCAATTATGTGACTTTCGCCATCACTGATAGAGCTGTTAAGTGCTTCCACGGTGGTGTTAAAAATCATCCGACATGTCGGATTTTGAGGGCGAAAACCCGAGGTTTTTACACAGGATTTTCGAGATTTTTTATCATATTACACTTTTTAGCCATAATTCGTGTCCGATTTTCATTTTTTTTAGCATTTTTTGATTGAAATTCATGTAAGATTTGCTTGATTTAGCCCTTTTTGATAAAAAATCTCGAAAATCCTGTGTAAAAAACCTCGGGTTTTCGCCCTCAAAATCCGACGAAGACTGATCAAAATGGTATAAAAAAACAGTGAAAAATAGGCAAATCAGTCAAAAAAACAGGCAAAATCAGTCAAAAACAGGCAAAATCAGTGAATAAAAATAAAAATATTTCACACACTGAATAAAAAAAAATATTGCAATGGCGTTGGCACTTGAGCCATCAATGAAATACTCCCACGATGGTGTTAAATATCATCCGACGTGTCGAATTAACTGAAAAGTGTTTTCGTCTGTTAGGTCAGGTTCGGGAAAATTGTTTTGCAATTGAAAAATTGTTTCTGATTTCAAATAATGGTCAATGAAGCATTAACAACTAGATTGGCTCGTGAACGACTGGATGCAATTAGGAGATTTATACCAATTCGCGACTCTGTAAGAAATAAACTGCAACAACGACAGAGTCTTCAGACTGATTTTGCTGCAGGATCCGAAGAATTGTTTAAACCAGTAACCACAGCAACGAAACAGATAGTGTCAACAATCTCTGAACAAGGAGAAAAACAAGGAAAGACTTTTCTCCCTGTGTTAGAAAAAATAGCAAAAAGAACTAAACAAACAAAAAAGTCTTTAGAAACACTTCCAGTAGATATAGTAACTACTTCACAGCAACAACAAAAAAAGAGAGAGTACTAGAAGAACTAAAATCATTAAAAACACTTCCTCAGGATATATCAACCGCTTCAGAACGAAAATTTAAAAGATTTCGGGAAGAACTAGTTAGTGGAAAACTACCTACATCAATTATATTTACCGATAGCGCTAAACAACGAATTCTCAACGAGGATATAGACAATTTAGGTGAATTTGCTGCTAACAGCTATAATTCACAAGAGAAGTTTTTCACGGATAATTATACGGATTATAGAATGCCACATAATGAATGGGCTGATATTGTGTATGAAATAAATACTGGGGGTTTAGATAGAAGGATGAAGGAATACAGAGACTTCAAGAGAAATTTTGATTATCATTTACAACAAGAAAGAAAACGACAAACAAAACAAGAAGAACTTGATGATGATGATAAACTAGATGAAGCAACTGGTTATAGCGGAAGCGGATTGCAAGATTCCAGTGAGAATCCAAGGATTTCATGTCCTGGTAGTGTTCTCAGTGATATATCACGATTAGAAGTTCTTGTAGGAGGGTTCCGAGCTGGAAATAACTCACCGGAAATAATTAATGAGGCAGCTGATATCTGCAGGCGGTTATTTCAAGGTGGTATCATGGATATCAAAACATATCGAGATTTCATTGGTGAGTTATCAAGTGGGTATCACAGTGACTGAATTTACAATTGACAATTTTTTTTGCAATTGAAAAATTGTTTCTGATTTCAAATAATGATCATACACTACAACCATGATAAACCAATCCCCGTCTATGTAGTTAATTCACGGTTTCCGGTTTATAGAGCGTACTACGGAGATGATTTAGGTAATACTATTGCTGGGTTATTTGCAAGAATGGCTCCAAAAGTGATGCCGTTAGTTAAACAATTATCAATGAAAGCAATTGATGTTATTCGTGATAAGGGTATTGGTTTCGCTGGAGATCTTGCCGGAAAAGCGTTTTCAGCCGCGAAGAATAAAATAACATCATTGGTACGACGACGAAAGAAACCGTTACCGTCTACAGCGGAAATGCCTACAAGCGTTAGTAAAATTATAAATAACGCAGTAGATGAAAAACTAGCGCAATTGACTTCGTCAATAGTGGTAACCCCCGACCAAAGCAATATTGCAAATATGATAGCGGGAAGTGGCTTTAAAAAACCACGTAGAAAACGCTAGCGTTTTTCACGATGAAAATCGTTTACGATTTCACGATTTAGACTCTGATAAATAGAATAAAATGTTCAAAAAGTCATCTGATCCAGCGTTTGATATAGACGCCCCAGTTGGCAAGGATGATTCTGTACGCGATTATCAATACTACGCCTATCATGCAATAGACTCAAATAGTCGATCGCGAATTGAACTTCAAGTCCATGATACCAGTAAATACTTTTTGCCTTGTGAAGCATTTATTGAAGTAGAAGGAGAAATTGTAACAGCTGCTGATACTACTGCTGTACCAGCACCGTATCCAGCTGGTACTCAAGTCGGTTTTGTCAATAATGGTATCATGGCGCTATTTGAGGGTGCTAGATATCTCATTGATGGAAAAGAAATTGAGTCGATAGATCGTGATGTTGATGTGGCTACAACAATAATCGGGTTATCGAGATATTCTGATGATTATACAAGATCAGCGGGATCTTCTATGATGTTTGCAAAGGATGGTAAGAATACCGCTGGAAAAAATCAATTTGTTGTAAGACGACCAAAGAATAATGCTGGTAATGCTAATATTGATGCCGAAGATATGATTATAAACGACGATGTTAATTTCAATCTAGGAGCTGCAACACGTATTTCAATGTTGCAAGGAGCGCGTAAATTATTTTCATGCGCGATTCCACTGCATCATATATTTGGATTCTGTAGAAACGTCAGAAAAGTTATCTACGGGGCGAAGCATACAGTATCGCTTGTACGAAAGAGTGATGATAATGACGCAATTTGGAGGATTCCCGCAGACAATGCAAATCCCAATGCTGATGCCGGTAAAGTCAATTTAACAAAAATATCATTGTGGATGCCAGTGTTGACTCCAGCAATTACCGCAGAAGAACGATTACTATCATTTATGGAACATGGAGGAAAGTCGTTGTTGAGTTGGTTATCAGTGAGTACAGATGTTAAACAATCAAATATCAACGGGTTATTCACTTGGAATCTAGCATCAAAACAAGGTGTTGCTGCGCCACGTCATATATTCGTAGCGTTACAGGATAACACACGAGTTGGCGATCAACGTTTCAGTCATATGATATTTGATCAATTAGGTGTTAAAGACGTCTCACTGAGAATAAACGGCCAGCAGGAACCATCTGAAGACGTACAACTTGATTACACAGAAAATCATATCGCACGAGTTTATCATAGATTGTTGTCGTTTATGGCACGTGATCAAAATGTTGATACTGGTCTACAAATATCACAATATGACTTTAAGAATCTGTATCCGATCTATTACTTCTCACTGGAACATCTCGATTTGATGAGACAATCCGTCGTTGATATACATTTTAGAGCTACTGTGACTCGTGGTGTTATTGCTAATTATAGAGCAGTTGCTGTCATTCTCAGCGATAAATCAATGCTACTCGAAGGTGTTGGAGGAAGAATGAGAGTGGTAGATGCGCCAGCAGAAAACATGTAATTGAAACCGTAAACGATTTTCTCGATTTAGAATTAATCTGTTATTGTATAATGTCATATAGTGTTATTAGTGTTGCGTTAACTCCCGGTCAAGTCAAGAAATTGCAATCAGAATCGGCTAAGCGCTGTGGAACCACAATCACGTTGAAACCTAATCAACTGACTGGTGGTGCAAATAAATTATCGCTGACAACTCGTCAAGTAAAACATTTCAATGATGCACTTGTAGCAAAAAAGGGTGTCCAGATTACTCTCTCTGCGGCTGCTATCAAAAATATGATGAAAACAGGCGGTATATTCCCGTTGTTTGCTGCGTTACCAGCATTGATTGCAACGGCTGCCCCAGCGGTGGCTAAAGCGGCAGCGTTAGGGGCTGTTGGTACCGCGGCAGGAATGGCACTAAAAAAGGCAACTGGGCAGGGTTATAAAAAAAAGGGAAAGGGTCTAAGACTACCAGGAACCCCGTATTCGTGGTACAGCGGAAAGGGTCTAAGACTAGGACCGGTTTATTAACCCAGAAATCTTCAATTGGAAATCCTTCAGATTTCACGCCAATGTCCAATTTTGATTTACTCGATGCTGCTGAAAAACTCGCGATTAAAAATTTCAGAGGTGTCTTTATGAAAGATCAGTTGCCGACACAACCAAACAACGTTGAAACAGGTATCATTAATCTCGATAACAGCACCGGACCTGGAACTCACTGGGTTGCATACGCTATTGATCCACGTGGGATTGTCTATTTTGATTCATATGGATTAGCCCCGCCAAAAGAGTTTATGCGTTATATAAAAACTTTTCCAATGAAGACTTGGTATTCTACGCTACCAACACAAACGATGATTGACCCACCAATATGCGGAAGCGAAGTATTAAATGTTCTTGACGCTATTTCTAACTATTTGGGTAACCCAAGGGGAAAACCACCACATGTTGTCGTAAATGACTACACTAGCAATCGCTGGAAATCAAAGAGATTTTAGAGAGAGAGAGAGTTTTACAATAAGATGATTGATATTTGGGGAAGACCTCTGAAACCCAAACCCGATGGCACTGCAACCCTTGATTCTATCAAGGATGTAAAAAAACTAATCAAAGATGAAATAGCTGAGACGTTAAATTTAACAAATGTTGATCCCGGGGAAATAGTTGTATTTCAAGATCTCCAGGGTAAATTGAAGACTAGTAATATTTCTCTGAATGATATTTTAGTTAAACAAAAAAACGCAATCGAGAATACTATCGCGTTATTTTCCGATCAGGGTAAACTCAAACCGGGTGTACTCGTTTCGACTATTACAGATGGAATTAACAATATTGACAAGCCGTTGTTAGAGTTCCTTGGTAATCCTCCAGTGACCACACCAAATCTTACATCGATAAAAACTTCTATGTTGGAACTAGCAGCACTTCAAGTAAAATACGCAGATCACGTTGAAAAGTTTACATCATTCCGTAGAAACATCATGGATAAATTTCTTGGAACCACATTCGATAAACTCGACATAAAACTCCCGGATATAAAAAAATTCATCGATGAGACGAAAATCTTCATCGAAGCAATCAAAGGTGATGCAACGAGGATGATAACAATCATTGAAAAAGCAAAAATTCCGCATGAGAAAACCAACAACTTAGTATACACGATCCAACACGGATCATTTGCGTGGACACCTACAAACAACAAATTAGATATCACTGCAACCGTCAAAGGTATTTATCGATTAACACTAGTGACAACGACTCAGTTTAATATTTCATCGTCGAGTTCATCCGGGATCAATAATACGATTTCAACGATCATCGACAAGGATACAACGGAAAGGTTCACAATAACATCTACTGATAAAAATTTGGTTAGGGTTTCAACAACGTGGTATGTGGAATTCATAGCGGATTTAAGTAAACAACTAAATTGAAAGGAAAAATCCTTCGGATTTCACAATTGAAAACGCTAGCGTTTTTAAAATAAAATGATTTCATCAACGCAATGTCGCTATGATAAGGTCAGAGAATTTCAGACTAGACTCAAAACCCTCGCCGAGGAGTATCAAATAAAAATAAAAAAATACCGACGAAGAATCACCGCAATTGATATTACTATGTACTCGGTGTCAAGCGTTCTCGCTGGCGCCGGAATAATACTCGCATCGGTTACAATGATTGCCCCGGTCGTAGTTCCAATTTGCATTTCTGCGGCGGCTACATTCGCGGGTATATCAACCGGGAAAACAAAAAAAATATCATCATGCAGCCAGATTAAACTGCAAAATTACTTAATTCAATTTAATGTTGTATCAACCGCGTACTCGCAATTATCCTCGATGATATCGTCGTCACTCGATAATACAATTATATCAGATAGCGAGTTCTCAGTGATGGTCAGTATTTTTGATTCCGCGATATCTAAATTAGAGCGACAACAACAGTATAGCAACGATGACAACACCGATGGAATTAGAAAACACAAACCCCAAAAAAAGAATGATCTCAATAACATCAACGATATCAGATAGTGAGTTCTCAGTGATGGTCAGTATTTATGATTCCGCGATATCAAAATTAGAGCGACAACATGAGTATAGCAACGATGACAACACCGATGGAATTACTTCAACGAATAGTGGAGAACACGAACCCAGTACAAACAAGGATGATATCAATAACATCAACGAATCCTGAATTCAATGTGAATTTCCCTAGCCCAGTCCCCGTGAAGGAGATAGCGCTAGCAAAACTACGAGTGTATCACAGTTGGCCTAATATCAGATCGGTAGCATTTGGTGGTCAACAACCGAATAATTCCTTGTTGTTCGCGAATAAGAATAAAGAAGACGGGACTCCAGACTGGAACGTTGTTTCGATACCAACAGGGTCATACCAAATCGAACAAATCAATAATGAATTAGAGCGTAGAATAAAATCGATTACTGGAAAAGAATCAAAAATCGCTATAACGGTTCATGAACCGACGCTATCATCCGCAATTGAAATAAGCACAGAAGGATACGTCGTAGATATCTATCAAAATTCAATCAGAACCGTACTAGGATGGCCTGAAAACCCACCTCAGGAAACCATTGTTGTAGCACCAGAACCTAAAAAATCTGATTATGTCACAGACAAAATAAAACCTGATAATCCAATAAAAAGTTATAAAGAGTTCAGTATACCCTTAGAGTTTTTTGGATCACACACTTACCTGAGGCGGTGGGTGGCCGGTATCCGACGTATCTTTTTATTGACAAACCTAAAATCGTTGAAAATTTCACAGCAATGAATAATGATTTTTCACTGTTGTTAATACCCCTTAAATCCGGCTCTCTCACCCGAGATGAATTTATCAGCATCGTAGAAACATGTAACAAAATCATCGACGATATGGAAAAATTTAATTCACAAATTATTCGAGTTATACTCGATGATAATAGACTTCCCGTAACGAGAACAAGATTTGCAACAGACTATAATATCCGCGTTGAAGACATTCCAACATTTAAACTACCCGGATATAACGTATCAAAACTAAAGAAACAAGTTAACTACATCATTGATATTGGATTTAAAATAATTTACGACGCATGGAAAAGTAAACTAGTGAAAAATGTATTAATCCTGACACATGATAATGACCCAGACGGTGGCGGCAGACATATCGCTCCGTTCAACGTGAATATATCCACGGTGATTGCGCTCAATTTAGTATGCGATGTTATCGAAGGAAGCTATCAAATTAATCTCGAACGATCAAACCAAGCTCAGCAATGATATATTCTATACTCATTTGCACCAACAGCTCCTCCAGGATTTTTAATAATTGAGTCTCCGGTTAATCCAGTCTATATGCGATGTCATAATGATTCGCTGACCAGAATTAATTTCAAACTCGCAGACCAGTCAAATAATCTAATTGATCTACAAGAGGAGGTGTTAGCGATTAGTCTGTTTGTGAGATCCTAAGGACTCGATCAAATATTCGGTTGAACTCGTAAAAAAATTATTAACCCATAGCAGCAGAGAGGGTGAATGACAACGACGCTGGCGTAGACAAGGAAGCATTGGTTGTCGACGCTTTTTTTGCGATTCGATGCTTTTCTTTGGTTTTGTGCGTTGGTTGTCGACGCTTTTTTACAATTTCGACGCTTTTACGCTCGTTGTAGGGTTCACCCTCTCTGCTGCTGTGTGTGTGTGTGTGTGTGCAACATAATGGATTGATTAAATTTCAGAGAATTGTTTGTTGAAAACGTTATCCTCTTAGTAAGCATTGCATAAACAGTTATCATTGAAGAGATTATTATCGTTTTTCCCTTCAGTTTCATCTATATATGCCAAATAGTACATATTTACAGCTTTACATGGCTGACTGAATATCAGAGAGAGAGAGAGAGAGAGAGACAGAGAGAGAGACAGATAGATACATTCACTCTCATTACCATTCGCATAAATCTACATCAGGCTGAAACCGTATTGAATCATACCGTATAAACAAAGCTAACTAACCATGACTTCCAGATCAACGACTTATCAAGAAAGTGAAATCAATTTCTCGCATAATTTCCAAATTATACGCTTATAAAACAAAACAATTCTTCATATGTTTGACAATTTTAGTTGCCAAGTGTTAAGATCCTGATCGAGTTATTTATTGTATAAGCTATGAAATTAATGAATGAGATTACACAGAACAGAATATAATATGAGCCTCTGAACGAGAAAAAGATTTAATCAATTAGAGAAACAAAACTAAAATTTAATGCGACATATAAATTATACACTTTCTCACAAAAAAATAATTCCGTCATTTATGCGAAGTGGCATAACCCTTCTGTAAACCCGATAATACAATTTTCGTCATATGAACCGTTGAATATTTAAAATATATGCATGCATCTCAGCGTACTCTTGTTGCATACAGTCCATTCCCAATTATTGTTAGTACCATGTTATTTATACCTTATTGATTCGTTTCGTCTGCTTAATTCTCTCGATTAGTCTGTTTTTCTGTCTGTCTGTATTAGTCTGTTTTTCTGTCTGTCTGTATGTCTCTGTCCCTGTTAAAAATCCTATGGGTCATCAACTGTAAATTTGTTGTAGTCTGCATTCATCCCGTTGTTTACAATATATATCGATGAATTTGCCTCCATCAAAATATATTTTCAGGTTTACCCTCTTCTAGGATTTGTGGTTTAGAGTTACCGAGTGGTCTAAAAGGCTCACCGTTACGGATCATTAACATCTCACCTCTGTCTGGGTGTGGTTGAGTTTCAGATTCGACAAGCGTAGATATGTGACTAACCTTGCCAGTAGCTTCTAAAAAACAAACAATCGAAGCACACATTTAGAGAGACTTGAGCTTCGACTTGAGATCCCCCACTAGTAGTTTTAGCTTAGACATTTATGATTGAATGTCTCTAAATGCTAAAACCTTATCACTCCCGTCAAAACTAGAATTATTCTCAAACTAATGAACAACATGTGCTGCGACAAAGCATCCCATCTACAAAACGTTTGCAACATTATATGAATCATTTCAATAATTATTAACACAAAGAATCTAGTCATAGTACCATAGTTGGAGAGAGTGTGAGAGAGGCATTTTTATGATCATAATTACTATTATTAACTTTCGTTTATTTTTTATTTCAAATAAGATTCTCACATATCATTTAAATTTAAACTATTCCAGAATAAAGACTTATCTACAATTTGCTTGGATTTGTCCATTTGAATTACGCATATTTATGTCAGAATCAATTGCCTTTAAGCAAACGTAATAAACGTAAACGTAACAAACAAATACTTGAATCCTGGAATGTATTTATTATTAGAGTTTGCAGTTGTTACCGTATAAAGTTTAAAAGGAAAAATTTATTAAATTACCAAGTTGTCGATGGTTTTTGACCAAAACATTGGTTTGAATGTATTAAAAGTGTATTCAAGGACTTTCTGGATAGTATATTTGTGGTATATCAGGACATTAAAGACTATCAACAGTCATTAGGAATATTCGTCTGTTCTTGCACTTGCAATATGGTAGTTAGGATTAATTTGGAGAATTTAGTTCAAACTAGTGGAAGGGTATATTGACATCGCACTTTATATATTTTAAAGACATAAATAACTTGTTGATTTACTTGAATTGTTTACCTAGAATCGTAAAGAAGCTAAATATGGCGATGAAACGACTATTACCCGGTCGACGAAATCTTGAACATGAAAATTCACTGAGTACGTTGCACAAAACAGTGTCCTTATTTGCATTATTTTTAAATTTATATTTTATGATGTTTCGTGATGTCAATTATAAACAGTTGCAAAAGTCTCAAAGCTAACACGATCAAACTGCAATTGAGGTTTGTTTTAGATGTTCACGATAAAGAACACACACACACACACAAACACACACACACACATATATATATATATATATATATATATATATATATATATATATATATATATATATATATATATATATATATATATATATATATATATAGATATATATATATATATATATACTGAGACCTCTAACAAATGAAAGAAAACTAAATCAGTAGTGTTTCATTAAAATGATTTTGACTTTATTTGTTTATGTTCTACCATGTAAGTCACGGATGAAGTCTTCTGGTGAGTGAAACAGAGAGATGGGGCTGGGATGAAGGAGGATCGAGGATATAGAAGAGGCAAATTCGAAAAAAAAAGTTACGTTGCACGACGAGACCAGACTTTTCATTGATTTAAAAGTATATGTGTTCAATCATATATTTTGATTAGGTGCAACTAATTTGCAAAGTGTTTACCATTTCAATAAATCAGTATAAATTGAAGAAAAAAAACAAAATCAGTGTCGCAATTCAGCACGTCGTGTTAAATAATCTTTATCTATGACTAGTGATTATGGTTCTTACTCTTAGTCCTATATGTTGTCTGAATTTTAATTATACGTAACCCTGTTTTGAGCAGTAACATTTCACTTTTCGGTGAAGCAATGTAGAAACAAGCCTACGAATTCATTCTGATGGAACCACAGTTTTTCTTTATTGTTCAGCCCATACGTCCACAATTTATCAACCTTACGTGTTTTCTTTGCTAAATAAAACAAAACCTAATTATGTTTGACTGTTTCTACTTTAATTATGAATCTTCATTCTTGTTTAGATCCCTTCTATGGACACTAATATTGATAGATAATGAGTAAGGATAAAAGTCAACATAACGAATCAAGTTTGTTTTTTATTGTTTTCTAGTTTTAATACTAAGTATTCAAAAATCCAGTGTATACGTGCAAAACGTGGAGAGATTAAAATGCGATGAAATTACATGTTTCTGACTGCTGTTCCATACCATTGCACATACATCAAAGAAAGCACATATCTGAAAGAATATTGAGATGCGATTGATTTTCTAGTACATGTCGTCGACATTGAAACGTCGGGATGCACTCCCATATTGATGCTGCTAATATGAAAACCTTCGTAAAACAGAGATATGTACGTGCGTTCAAGCAAATAATTGAGGACTGTGCACTGTGACAAAGGACGCCCGTTGAAATTAGAAATCATTCTAACAAGTACTTTCCCTTGTGAATATGCGTGCGTGGGTGTGCGACTAAATGTGTACGTGCGTATGAACAATAGGGAACGCATGTAGGTTGTAGAGATGAAGAGTTTAGTTAAAATGGAAAACACCGATTGTTAAATAATGTAAAATAATGAAAATAAAATGTACAATATGATTAGAATGAAACCAGAAAATTACGATTGACTAATCTAAATAATTCAGATCACGGAGTGGATGTTCTCAGATGCAATGTGAAGAAAATATGGTATGAAAGCTGACGTTGCAAATACATACAACATTTATATTTATATAAAGTTATGGAACACAATCTGCAGTTTTAGAGAAAGCAGCTTGGGAATCGGTATTTTTCTCACTAGGCATTCGACCATTATTGCTGCTTATGTTAATTCGAATTACTGTAATAAAAAACATAAATAACTTGATACAAAACTTCGAAAAAATTTTAAACCGAGTTCGTAAAATTGTTGAGAATTTGCGATTTATTATTCGTGGCAAGATCAACTTTGGATAAGGAATATGTATCGCCGACTAGAAATGGTATGTCTGCTTTTTATTTTTATAATTGCTTTCATAATTGTAGTAATATTACTATGATGCCAGTGTGGCAGTTTATAGTGACGTCTAGCACTGGTGCATCACGCATCATATATGTAACATCCTGTCCGAATCAATCATGTTATCCTGACACATGGACTTACAATCCTAACACTAACAGTTTAAATTATAAAGCTGAACGCTATGCGAGGTTGTTGCAGAGGTATAATTTGATATAAATCGATAGCACTACTCGGCGGCGAATCGGACCCGAGAGCCGAGAGATCCATAAAAAATATATATCAAGCTATGTTAAAGATATAAATCAATTAACAGTTATGTTATTGAACCATTTAGTTTGATATCGTCACACCTGACTTTATTAGATTACGTATTATTATAGGTTTATCTTAACAACTTGTATCTGTCCGTCCTCATGTCTATCTGTCAGCGAGGTCCATCTGAGCAATTTCGTTCCCGTTCATTTGATATCAAAATTTATTTCACCCATTTTATTATCATTCATTACACGCTTAGTTCAAGCGTCTCGTCTAAGCTTTGATGTGCAACTGATATGTCATTTTTTCTGGCATGTCCCATAGTCAGGTATGATTCATTTTGATATATTCCTGGCCTTACCTTTTAAAAAAAAATGTTTCAGATAATGTGATTTGTATGGTTACTTTTTTTTCCAGTTCAATAGTTTACACCTCCCATTTCTTCGATTGGTCAACTTGCTGACATGGTGAATGAGGATATATATATATATATATATATATATATATATATATATATATATATATATATATATATATATATATATATATAAATAGCGGCTCCACACAAACCTATCAATATAGCAAATAAACAGAATCGAGATCAAATTCAGTGTCTGAGGATGAGAAATCACGCTGTTGTGTTGCTTCTTTTGTCCTTGTTTGCCGTCACTTTGTCTAAAGGTATTTATTTATTAACTATTTCCTACATCCAATTTGATATTCATATCGTATGTTTCTTTTTTATAAGACTATCTCATTTTAGCATATTTTAAGTTGTTCAGTCGTTTTAGGAATTAATCATTCTCTGACTAGATGTACCTAGACACTCCCGAGACAATTGTCACATCACGTGGAAACGGTACAAAGACCATATTTACAGGCAATTACAATGATTAGATAATAATTCATTGCCTAATCGATGTGTGAACACAGATAATTTCCTTTTCGATCTCTTCGCTTGCATCAGAAAAAAATATATAGTGTTTGTTTCTTCTATATTTAGAATTTAAACCTTTTTTCCTTAATAGAGTTTTGAACTATAACGAGATGCATATTCTATTTCAATACATTTCAAATGCAAATGGAATCTAATTAGTTTATCTCTATCACGGAAGACACTTCTATATAAGCAAAAGCAATATTTTTCCTTTATCTGTGTTAGATTATTATTCATCATATAAAGTAAAAGAAGATTTGCATATAATGATTATTGAGAGTGAAATCTTAATACTAAGTACAGGTGTAACGTGTTTGTCATTGTTGTATGTTTTCACATATTTCCAAACACATAATCAACTGATGTGTTTTTTTAAAATAGTTTTCATTGCATTATGTATTATTTATACATTTACGTATTTATATTTGTAAGATTCTGTATGTTTTTTTCCTTCTCTGTGTGCATATGCATATACTTGTAAGCAAGATTTTGCTGTTCTTAATAAGTAATTTACAATTGTCGTCATTAGCTAAATACAAAAAATAAATCACTTTCATAAGTGGCAAACACACACGTACATAGTGGAGAGGATAACTATTAAAAGTGTTTCCTGCGTTCATACACCGTGTCCGAAATTGTGGCTTCTACCAGGAATGATATGACTTCAAGGGAACTGATGTTAACCTCGACTATATGATTCAAATTAGCAAAAACTCTCGTGCTTAGAGTGAAACAAACATCTTGATCGTAGCGTGAAACAAAGTAAAATAGTGCTTGTTACTTTTCGAAGCATCACAAGTCATAACATACAAAATCGAGTGTTTCTCTGATAACATATGCAACAATGAATCAAATATAATCTCAAACGTATAAGATATAACAGACCTAAAATGGGTGCTAATTTGTCATACAAGTTGTACATATATTAGAGTTGGGTAATATGCCAGCATCCCGAGGTATACATGATATGACTGACATATATTTATAATTGCTTTTATACTTATTATATAAACAGTCATATGATCACAGCAATGTAGTCGTTCTTATATATTTGGACTATGTTTTTATTATTTAATGCCTTATAATATGATCTATAAAATCAATGCAATTTATCATATGCGACACATAGTTTTAATAAGAATTCCTCATAACGCTGTTTCACGCAAATATACCAAATTTCATAAAACTATATTACGTCTCTGCTCGTTCTACACATCACATATAAGCTACATTATGCTCACATAATTAGTTCATACACGTTTTATTATTAACGTGGCTAGGATGTGACGTAGTCATCACTATCGTATCTGCCTTTGTGTAAATTGAAAAATGTTACTTAGATTAAAAAGGCGACATATGGAAAAAAAATGCATTTTAGTCCCCTTTTGGTCAGCAAAATAATAAGCTTTGTCGCAAAGTATATACGTATATATATATTTGGATACTCACCCTTTATGTTCATAACTAGTTTTCAATTTGAAGTTATGATCTGTATAAATCTACGATTTGCTTTGCAACGAAGGGTGATATTAATCAACTTGGCCTATTGCATTATTTTCGTTCTGCCTTCTTGTAGCTGTTATTCTCTGATGAAGTATTACTCGGCATGGATATTTCCCAAGGGTAAATTTGGTATCTTAAATATAAGTTGCCAAGCTGTACATATATTCATATAAGCCACGTAAAATATGATTACCTTCCTATAATAAGTAAATAGAAGAAAATAATTGTATTATCGAATATGTTATGTTCATGCTAATTGACTTTGTATATTGATTTCTTACTTGTATGATTTTTTGCAGACCTTTACAAAAGGTATGCGAATCCTGAAGCTGATGGGGCTCTTCTAGAAATATTCGCAAGAGCCTTAGAAGAGGGCAAATTAGACAGCAACGAGTAAGTATACATTACAATCTCATCCTTTGGCGTATATAATGTACATACATACATGAATACATACATACATACATACATGCATGCATGCATGCATGCATGCATGCATGCATGCATGCATACATACATACATACATACATACATACATACATACATACATACATACATACATACATACATACATACATACATACATACATACATACATACATACATACATACATACATATAAATATCTGAATCGATATCTAGCTCATGAAAAGAAAGGATGGCCACCTCTGACAAGTTTATTCAATATTTACACATGAGGGAAGTAAATCATAGCAATTAAGAAAGCTGCATAATCTTAATGCATTTGTTTATTTTGTTCGACCACTAGTCTTCTTATTCCTATGTATGAAATATATTGATCAAGAGTGCTAATCATTTAACAATGACAGTACTATGACATCATACATGTACTTTAATTCCGAATATTCTTTCATTATCTCCGGTTATCTGATTACATGATTATCTAAGAGAAAATATATGCTTATTATTCGTATATATGACCAATATGCTGAGCGTGTTTGCTTCGTATGCGGATTTGAATGTGAGCATAACTGATTTTTGTGTGTGAGACTGCTTTGTTTGATACCATCATATTTTATTTGACATGTACTGGAGTATAATATATTTTAATTCGATATAAGCCTGCATCTTTAATTAGGCTGTCCTAATTAAATAAGGTCTTAAAATAATAATGTGCTACATTCTTACTATTTCTTCTTCCAAAATGTATAAATCCTCAGATTCCTCCAACACAAGCTAAGATTTTTTACTAAATAATAAATCAAGTAAGCTACTCAGTCAGGGGCTTAATCATTGATGACAAAGCCAATACATGCTTGCTTTTATTCTCTCTCATGCAGTCAGGTCAAGGAATCCAGACGAAACTTGATGAGGAAATGGTTCCTTAGTGGTCTAACACCTACCAATCCATGGAACACTCCATGGGGAAAAAGATAAACATTCCTAAACGCAAAGACAACCGCACGCCTGTTATGGGTTTGACCCTGATCTGTTACTGATGTAATCTATACGTAGCACCATGCTTCACTAACATATAGTCTATGGTTTGCGAAGGAGGATATACACAACTGGACAAAAACGAACTATTCACATATATGTCAGTACAACTCATCATAATTTATTTTGCCGAAATATTTTATACAATTTTTTTACATTGTCATATCCATTTAAAGGGCTAAAGATCACAAAAACAAAGAAGAAACAACGAAGACTACAAAATTACATCGATACAACTTCCAGATATTGTCTTCTCGGATATATTTCGACAGTTTGAAATATACGTGTTTATAATAATAATAATAATAATAATAATAATAATAATAATAAAAATAACAATTATAAGAAAGTGGAAGTTCTTTATCGAATATACATATATAAAAGTTACCTCAACCTTGTAATTGCCAAAAACCATGCGCTTTTTGTTTTGCTGTCTATAACTCTGTCCATTGTATTAATCTAAGTCAAGATCATTTCCAGGAAATAACAATGAACATTATTGATATTGTACAAGTTGCGTACATCAGAACAAATAATGTCATTATTCCGATAGAGAAATTTTGTTGTAAAGTCATTTGTAATAATATTTCATTCTTAAACGTATTGTGGTACCCTCTTTCGATGTCGTCAATAAAGATATCCTTAATGAATGTGAACTTGTGTTTTTCGTTCTAGCAGTCTTCTATAATTGAAAAGAGATAAAATGCTCCACAGGGATATCATATCTATAGTTTTTTTGTCTTTTTTTCACTACTGCCGAGAAAAAAGCTAACTATATCCATTGACTATGAATGCGATCGTCATGTTGGTGAGTGTGAATATATTAATATTTTCTTTAAACATGGAGAGAGAGAGAGAGAGAGAGAGAGAGAGAGAGAGAGAGAGAGAGAGACGTGTGATAATAGCGTAAACTGAAAGTTTAGAACCTTAAATAAAGTATTTTGTTTAAGATTATGTTTACCTGGTTATTCCCTCCTCGTTATTATTATATTAATCGGTAGACATGATTTGTCTTGATTGTTTATTGTTTTTTAAAATACTGGCCTACTTTGAATAATCACACATAAAATCGCAAGCATATATACACACACCAACACACACACACACAAACACAGGAGCTGAATCCACTATTCCGTGTCTCTCAAACGGGTTGAAAGTGCGAAAAACAATTATTTTACTCCTAAACCTTTTTAATCAGATTAATAATTATGGCTTGTGTCAATGATGATGTGGTTGTTTATTTTTTATATACAATCTGACATGCGTTCGTAGCAACTATGCTCGCAGTAACCGAAAAAATCACAACTCGTGCAAGATCATACTAAACTGTAAGACATCTGACTCTAATTGTTATTTATATGTATCCAACGAATCTAATAATTCTAATATTTTTTGGAACTCAGTTATCATTCCAAACAATTTTTAACATGATCGATTCTTCGCAATATTGACTGAAAGCAAAATCCAGTTACCGTGTGCAACATATTTATACAAAACTAGTTTAATGATATGTATTTATTCATCAACGTTTTCATTACATTAATTGTCGCATTCAACAATGTGTAATGACTGATTAAATGCTATATTCGACCTTTGTATATAACTTCTGAACAGCGCTTCATAACAAGTTGGTTTTATTTCTCGTACATCTTTTCAATATAGAAAGACAATATTTTATAATATATTGGCCAATATATGTATTGTATATTTTTGACACAAACGGAAAATGGTATTGCACAGGAGAAAGAAACATATATACTTGATGATATAAATAAGGACCTTCTCAACACTCAAATAAGGGACAGCTGGATGGAAATTTATTGAATCATTAGGCCTAGTCCAGATGGTAAATGATCACACAAGGGTAACATAAAAATCAAGCACTCTTATTGATCACATTTATACGAACCTACAAGACAATGTGGCTTGTGTTAATGTACCATATGTTGTTCTTAGTGACCACTCTCTTTTTTTTGACAAGAAAGGTTAAATGCCAGAAAAATAAGAAAAACACACACAAAACGATCACTTACAGATAGTTCAAACATTTTAGTGAAGAACAATCTCTTGATGACCTATATAAAGTTCCATGGAATATGATCCAAAATTTGGATGACATAGAGGAAACTCTGAGAGTGTGGACTGACTTATTTATGGATGTAGTCTCTAAGCATGCACCACTGAAAGTACATCGAGTAAAGAATTAAATCCAACATAATTTGCTTACTAGGGAAATACTAGATGCTATGAAAACACGAGACCAATTCAAGGGTAGGGGAAACCATGCAAAATATAAAGTATGGAGAAATAAAATAACAAGTATGATTAAATAGCTAAAAAGTCGTAATATCAGTCATTGCTTGGAAACAAAAAGAGCAACACAATCTCCATTTGGAAAGTCTTCAATGAACTCACTGGAGGAACACACACCAATCATACAAGTAAAATTAACTCACTTCTTGTAAATGACACCATAGTCACTGATGAAACTGAAATTGCAAATGTTTTCAATGATGTTTTCACCAGTATCTCCATAAAGTTACAAGAACCTGTGATAGAAAACAACTTTAGTGAACTGAAAAGTTATGCAGCAGCAAAACTCTAAGGAAGTATGTTTCTCTATCCCACCAACATCAAAACACTTTGTTTAAAAATGTCTCAGTGAACGTGATACCAAAAAAGCTACAGGACTTGATCAGATTGGTCCAAGACTCATTAAATCTTCTGTCTCTGCTATTTTAGATAGCATAACATTCATAATCAATTTAAGTATTGCAACCTCACCTGTCCCTAAAAAATGGAAAACTGCAAAAGTAACTCCTATTTACAAATCTAGTTCTATGAATGATGCTGATAACTACCGACCAATCTCAATACTACCAAACTTGTCAAAATGGATTGAAAAATATGTCCATGACTCATTCATGTCATATTTAACCAAACACTTGCTGTTACACCATAATTAATCAGGCTTTAGACAGAAACATTCATATGAGACTGCCTTGATCTCCATAAATGATAGATGGCTTCAAGCAACAGACCAAGGTAAAATAAAAGGATATGTATTTGCAGATTTCAAGCGTTTGACATGGTGGATCATGAAATCCTTTTGAAGAAACTAAAAATCTACCAATACGATGAAAAACAGTTAGATGGTTAACTTCATACTTATGTGAGAACACAACATGTCTATATAAATTACGTTCTGTCCGAACCTGAAACAATACGTTTATGGCTTCTCAGTAGGATAAGACATTTTCTCCATGAAAGGCACAGAAAATTATTTTATAACAGTTACATACAACCATATTTAGACTACTGTAAAACAGTATGGGGTAATTCAAATGATAAAAACATATCAAAGTTGGAAAATCTTCAGAAAAGAGCATTTAGGCTAATATCAAAAAGGAATGAAAGCAAGGAAAATTTAGCTGGTAAGTTAAAAATATTACCTATTAAAGACCGAATATGTTTAAGAAAAGCCAAATTAATGTACAGGATATATAATAATGGTGCTCCTGAATATTTACAATCCCTATTCCAGTATAGGCTACCTGGTAATACACCCCACCTGCGATCAATATCTACAAAACAGTATAAAATTCCCAAACCAACTAAGGAATAATTCAAGAAAAGTTTCCAATACTCAGGAACTTTACTCTGGAATAGTATTCCAGTTGCGATTAGAAATGCCCATTCTATTTCCATCTTCCAAACCCAATATACACTTGTCACAGGAGAAACATAACCGCCTGACATCTCCCTTGAACCTTAACCAGTAAAATACTTTGATAAGACGGTCCCACGTCTTGGCAATTCCCATGTGGTCACTCATGAGACTTTATTGCAAGAGTTTTAGCGACAACTTTTAAATTGTTCGCTGCCTATCCCGGATAGGCGATACAAGATCACATTCCTGTACCAATAGGATTTTCCTTCTCCATTTCGTCTCTATCATATTTGTGGAACAGCGTTATGAATGTGTCATCCTATTGAAACGAAGTCCGTCCCAGGGTCGAGTCCGTGAGGAAAATACAATAGTGTTGACACACCATGCAATTTTTGCCTTACGTTTTCAAATTATTGATACGTCTGTCTTCTGTATTGATGACATTAGCTTCATAGTCATGAAGTTTGCTACGCGGAAGCTCATTTTTAGCATTCACGACATGATTCTAAGAAGCGATGTACTAACCGATTGTGATCAACTATCCAATTTCACCCATGGAGCCAAACTTTAAAGCATTTGATTTTTGCAATATATAAAACAAAATTAACCAACCAGAGAAGACCAGATACAGTGGGAGAAAAAAGTATCTATTTTTTAAATATGACTTATTAATTACCAAAATTAGTATCACTAAGTTGTTGTGCTTGATGATTAACGCAATTTGTCTATGGTATGATAGCTGGCATGACTATCATAGTTTTGAATGAATCGTTTAAAAAATCAAGGTCAGATACTTAAAGTTCTAACGAAATTTTCTCAACAACTTTTTAAATTCTCATCTGTTTGTTGAATATGACTTATTAATTACCAAAATAGTTATGAGAATATTTGGACTTGTAATATCTTACCTCCGTTCAAACTCTACAGCCTAAAGATTAAATAAAGAAAAACACCGTGATTTATTTTCTCTACATATTTTTTTCGATTCGGTCATCTCTTGGAATTAAATAGTAAATTAACTATTATTTCATCCTATCCTTGAGAGCCAAATATGTCATGTATACGGATGATTCTTTATGTTCTTTGTGTCAACATGGAGCAGGAAACTATGACACAACAAAGTATATATTTCACACTTGAAAGTCAATAACCATAACATTTAATTCGAAACCAGTATTGTAATCAACTTTCATGAGGAAATATAAAGGTTTACTTCCTCTATTAATTGAGTTATTGAACCGCTCCGGTGGCCTAGTGGTTAGAGCGTCCGCCACGAAAGCGGGAGGTCGTGGGTTCGATCCACGGCCGAGTCATACCAAAGACTTACAAAAATGGTACTAACAGCTGCCTCGCTTGACGTTCAGCATTATGAGGTAAGTGTTAGGACTAGTAGGCCTGGTGTCATGATAATGTGACTGGGTGGGACATCATGCTACATGTCTGCGGCATGATGCCCCACTGGTAGACATCACTATAAACTGCCTCACTGCAGACATCGTAGCGATATGACTGAAAAATTGTTAAAGCTACGTTAAAAATCCTAAACAAACAAACAAACAAACATTTGAGTGATTGTATGTATTTTGTCTCTAATTATATAACATAAAATAAAGAGCGTCCTCTGCCGGTATAGACCAGAAGGCGTGCACAAAACTGACATTGACAAACTTATGGATAAGATGATATTAATACAAAGACATATACATTGAGATGGTTAACTAAGTACCTCCAAACATTGAAAATATCCGCTTTGAAATCGAAAAATCTTGGTGTGGGGCGGCGTTAGGGAAGTGGATGTTTAAAGGCCGAATCCTCATATTAAATCACCTCCATACTAATTTTAATCAATCGCATTAAATAATGCAGTTGTGTGTTATTTTCTTGAAATTACCTTTTTCTCTTCATTTGTTAAAGATCGTTCCAACTGGTTTAAAAACCATAACGTGTACGCGAAAAGTCCATGTATCACGTCACTGAGTTTTGCTTTATTTATGAGTCTGGTTCCCAAATTGGGTGTCCACACAGCAGGAAACTAGAATAACTAGTGATACACCACCAAACCAGATTCATTTGGCAATATATAAAACTAGAAATTTATATAGTTCAATTAGGAAATTATTGATATCTTGATATAATTGGAAGTTTGAAGGTAATTTTGTATCATCCTTGATGTTATTTCTATGTGCCAGTTTGAAGAATTTCTCTGAAACTCGCTTGCTCACAATGATTCGTTCTGTGAAAGCAGGCAATATTTTGCGAAGTATTTCATTCGCTTGGCAGCTTAGCTATCTTTGATCACAGTCATGAAATAGCGTCCGATAATTTTATGTAGTTTATGCTACATACGCGAAAACAAGTATAATTGTTAATTTGATCAAATGATGACTCCACCTATGACACATGAACGTGGCCGCTAGAATTCATGTTTGTTGTAATTTTGTGCCTTTTAACTTATCTTTTATTCCACTTCCATTATTTGATTCAAAGTACATAAATGACGTGATAGTACAAATGAGGACATCTTGAATTCAGTACAACAATATAACAAATACTTTCACAAGTCAGTTATCAAACATCGGCACTTATTTATGTCCTCAGAGAAATGTTCGTCAATATATCTGACCGAGAATATTTGGACTTGTAATATCTTACCTCCGTTCAAACTCTACAGCCTAAAGATTAAATAAAGAAAAACACTTTACACTTTAAAGGAACTAAACGATATAACTAAAGCCCAAATTCCAATAGAATGAAAATGTAATAAGTTGTATGACCTATCTTATATGCTGATATGTGCATACGTTTGATTAATATGTACTTGTTCCATCTACCGTTTTGACGATAAAATGAGCAATATATCAAAGTTTCCAATTATGAGCGTGATTTTCTTCAAGTTCAACAACTACAGACCACTTTTAAGGTATTATGGTTTTTAAATGGGATGCGTTCTAAGCTAGTTCACAGTCTATCATGGCGGGAGTTATCGCGGGAGTGGTGTAATAATAAATGTCATGAGGTACATCATAAAGCGAACACCGAACCATCAAAGCTGTCAACATCCGAATTGTGATGGTCAATCTTTGCTATTCAACCTTCGAATTTCCCTTTTAAAGTAGCGAAGCCAATACATTGAACATGGTGTGCTTGCAAATCGCCATTCATTTGTGTTTTTATGAAGCATTTGATTAGCTTGCACCTGCAATCAATACATTCTTGTAATGTTTCATTTTGAATAATTATTACTAGTAACCACTCTGTGTGTATGTGTGTGTGTGTGTGTGTGAGAGAGAGAGAGAGAGAGAGAGAGAGAGAGAGAGAGAGAGAGAGAGAGAGAGCAAGTTACTAAACGTTGATCCTGAACTTACACGAATCTACTCACCACGGTTGTGTTCATGGTTTGTAAAACACTGTTTGAACATCACATAAAACAACAGTTTTAATCTTACAACTTTACAATGTTTAACGCGTGTTGTTGTTGCAGGGTTTAACGCCACTTTCCAGCACATGCTAGACTATACACGGCGGCCAGTATTATTGTTGGGGGATAAAACCGGGAAAACCCACGGAAAGAACAACCGACCAAAGGGAAACTACTGGAAAGCTTTCTCACATACCCACATTGGCCGAACATGATACTCGAAACCACGCAGAGGTGAGATGGCAGTTATCCGTAACGATCAGCGCTTTAGACCACTCAGCGCCTCTGCGCTTCCTTAACATCTTTCCTTGAGTGCATTTGAGTGACCTGTTAACTTATTAAGAAACTCCAATCTACCTGTTGGAGAAGATGATACAAAATTAAATTTATATTACTTTCCAGCATTGGTTCAAATATTAATTCCTTCAGTAAATACACATAAAGACAATACAAATAATCAAGAATAATTATTGATTACTAGACAGACGAAAATTGATGTTTAATCCCTTATAGACATGACTTTCCAGCGCAAGCACTTTTGCTCTATTTTCAAATTAAAAGGATATATGTACTTAAAGCCATTGTCCCCAGAGCTATTGTAATTACTGACCCTGAGATCTTTAAATAGAGGCCCAAACAGGTTTTTGTATTCACAAGTGCACCACTTCAACGCATGCATGACTGTGTTCATTGAAGCGGGCAACAATTATTGCTACCAACTGAAGACGCGAGGAAACTTTTTTTTAATTCGTTGTGACCACCGAACCAGTACATATTATGTTTGTTTACTCATTGTGTACAAGAAGTTCTCGAACTCAAAAAGTATTGATTCAGCGAAGGTTTAGGCTTGGTTTCTTTGATGACCGTTATGATTGTAAATATTTCGGTAAATCGCTTGCACTAAACGTTCATGATATGTACATATATTTCGAATACTTCCAGAAAATGCTGATATACAATCACGAGTGTTACATATGTTGTGAAGAAGTAAACGCTGAACTATATAGTGTTGTTGTGGTGCTGCTTGTAAATTATGATGTTTTAAACAAAAGTGATACCCCAAAAATAAAGAAATTAAATTTTTTGTAGAATTCACTACAAATATGTGCTCGCAATGACTCGAAAAGAAACGATACCATTATATAACTCCTTAAAACATAATCATCTTTAAAGATTAACAGATAACTAATCCTCTGATAGATAAAACGATTACTACGTATTAACGTGCATGAAATATTTGTTTTGATTTTGTTTTTAGGGTTTAACGCCATTTTGTAGCACAAGATAATCTATACATAACGGCCAGTATTATGGTGGAGGAGGAACCCGGAAAATCCCGGAAAGAAACACCGACCAACGAGAAGCTAATGGAAAGCCTTCTAACATACCCACATAGGCCGAATCTTAGACTAGAACACACTCAGACAGAGGTGAGATGGCAGTGATCCGTAACGGACAGTTCTTTAGACCACTCGGCTACTTGTGGTCCCTGTGTATTAAATATTCCATATGTTAGTTGTAAATAAGGCCACTTAATATAAGAATATTTTTCTTCTTCAGATTTGTTTAATTAAAACCATATTGACAAGTGTAACCAATTAACCAACGTCATTCTCATGAGCTTTCACTTGACGAATAAACTGGTAAAAAAAACTAACCTAGCAGATTATATGACAAAATGTGTTTGTTTGTTTATCTAGTGTTGAACTAGATAAACAAACAAACACATTTTGTCATATAATCTGGTTTTCTACCATTACGAAGAGTTTTACTAAATTAGAAAATATGCAAATGCATGTGTAATAAATTAAAGAACATTTTCAGCAATTATAGCGTTGAAAGTTTCATTCGGCGCTGGTAAAATAAATTGTACACCAAACTTTGCATTGACTTCAGTTTTCAGGATTTTTTTTTACGCTTTACAAAACATTGAAAATCATTCTGCCATGTAATCCACATACACTATATATATATATATATATATATATATATATATATATATATATATATATATATATATATATATATATATATATATATATATATATATATATATATATATATATATATATATATATATATATATATATACGGCTGTGCTCTTTCCTTGTTTATCCGTTTAAATATAAGAATTAAATGATCAACGTCTCCATTAAGGTCATTTTACTTGTAGCTACATGATCCACATACATTGGTATATGGTTAATATACTACCTGTTTATCTTTTGAATCTTCTTTCTCGATTGAGGTATAATTACGTCTGACATATCAATGCCATGCTCTCCATTTGATTAAAGATTAGCGTTTTAAGAAACATCGATCTGTGTCAGC